>JAJOOO010025890.1:0-16579 GCA_029582685.1 Solanum piurae | reverse complement strand
TATTTCTTTTAAGCATAGATTAGTGGATCCACTTAGTTGAGAATGTCCTATACTCCGACAAGGTATAGGACAGTTCTGATAGTGTGGGAGAGACGTTGTATCATCACATAGCTCATAGTGATGGTTGTCGGTTAGAGAATCTCTGAAATAATAGTAAAGAGTTATTATTGTATTTTGAAATACTTCGAGTTGTTATTTACTGTTTTAAAGATTTCTTCATACTACATCTTTTATTGTTGCTTTATAATGAGTTGAGTATTCTTGAACTGAGTTGAGTATTTTCTTAGTTGAGTACTTTGAGTATCCTTGAGTATCTTTGAGTTGAGTTGAGTGGAGATGAGGTAAGTATGTTCTTTCTTTCTCTCAAATCAAGTTTATGTATGTGCTTTAGAGTTACCTTTGCATGCTCGTACATTCCATATACCGACGCCATTTGGCCTACATCTTTCATGATGCAGATACAGGTAACCAGGGTCATCAATAGGTGCTCCATTGATACCACTTGCAGTCCTAGAGTTTGATTGGTGAGCCTCCTTATTTTCCGAAGGGCACCACGCTTTTCTTTAATTTCAAATTTTTAGGATGATCGGGGGTCTTGTCCCAACATCCATCGTAGTACTTAGAGGCTTCATAGACAGTAGAGTTTTGAGAAGTTTGTTTCATTTTCAATTGTTAATTTTATAGACTTGAGTTGCCTCTTTTTGCCAGTTGAATGTTTTCTTTAAAATATTCTGAGTTTTTTATTTTGAAACTGTTTGAGAAAACCTTTACTTTTGAGTTCATCTAATGTTGAATAAGTCTTCCGCTGAGTATTGAGTCATGCCAAGGGTTCGCTTGGGGACAAACAATGGTTCTCGAGTTCCAGCTACGTGCATGGTGTAGGCTCGAGGCGTGACAACATCTTTTCATGATGCAAATACAGGTATTCAAGGTAATCAAAAGGCGCTCCATTAATACCACTTGCAGTTCCAGAGTTGCTTTGGTGAGCCTCTTTGCTTCCGGAGGATTGCCCATTTATCTTACAGTTTTGTAAGGATGTCGTGGATATTGTCTCGATTTCCAATGCATTATTTTAGAGGATTCATAGACAGTAGTAGTTGAGGTGTCTTTTTCTCATTCCCTTGTTGATGTTTTAAATATTGTGAGTTGAACACTTATGTTCATTTTAGTATAATGACTAAACTATTTTATATATGATATCTTATGAGTTGAGGTTGTTTTGAGATTTCTATTATTGAGAAAGTCTTCCGCTGAGTATTGAGCCAGGTTTAGGGTTCGCTTAGGGACCAACAATGGTTCTCAACAACTAGTTACGCCCGGGGTGTAGGCTCGGGGGGTGACAATGACTTTGCCGAATAATAAACAAAAAGAATTTTTGGTTGTGACATTTGCTTCCTCAATAACTTTTCATTATTTACCAAAAAAAATGTCTTTCCTACAAGCATTTAGTAGAGAAGGTATGCTTGATCAAGTTAAAGAATAGGGTTTTAACATTACTCGGTTAGAAATCTTATTGTGAATTTGAGAGAGTATGAAACTAATATTTTTCTTAAAACAAAGGCAAAAAAACATTTGAATTAATGTTAAACATGGTGCATATATATATTTAAATCGATGACATTTAATAAATATTTAGTCTTCGTGGTTTTCGTACTTGTATCAAGCTTTCTACTTTATTTTCATAAAATTAACTGAGAAAATCAAAATTACCAAAACGAAAGCATTAAAATTCTTCATTTAGAAAACTAATAATCTTTATGTATCTAAACTAAATAGACAAAGATAATAAATTAAATCTTTTTACATCTGTTGGCCATAATGAGATCCAATACTTCAATTATTATATGAATTAATGACTCGGAAAAAACGGAAATAAGAGAAAAAAGAAAGTCAATTTTAAAAGAGCAAACATATAATAATTATCATTCCTTTTGGATTTAAATGAACTCTCATCTATGAATAACTACTGATTATCAAGGTTTGAAACCAAAATTAATCTAGAAAGGGAAAACATGAATCAAAAGATAGTAAATGAAGGGAGGGGGGGTAAGAAAATATAATTGAAAGATAGGCATAAAGAAAAAAAATCTTTTAAGTTTTTAGTTCTTACATGAATGTACTTATTTTTAAAAATCATGATGATGTTCTTAATATGATTGACTCAAGCAGATTTTAGTTTTCAAGTGTGCGAGATTTTGATGAGACTTTCCAAGTCTTTTCATTTTTTTCTTACAATTCCATAATCTAATAGTTAGGAGTCATTAAATATTTGACCAAGAATTAAGTTTCTATCTTTTCTAAAATATATAGACCTAAAACAACTCATGAGTATAATTAAGGAATCACTTTAATAATCCTACTATTTAAGTCTACCCGTGGATAAATTTTCAACTATCATTTTTAGGACGTTATTTTTTTTAATTATTTGGATAGAGGTCTAATGATCTGTTGTATCAAATTGATGGAAACATCAATTAGGTTAAAGATATATATTTCAAAGAAGAGCTTGTGATTTACTTTTCTTTTGTGTGTTGTATCAATAATAAAAGGTACATTCAAAATTTTACCTAAATATCAATCCTAAGAGTAAGAAATATTTTGTTAGAATAAATTTGCAGCGTGAAAAAATAATTAGACTCTGCTAATTTTCCTTGCATTTGTATTTAACCTACAATTGTGTGTTAGATATTAATAAATTTGTTAGCTAAATTTGCAAGTATTGTTACCGTTTGTCTAAAATGATTTTTTATGAACCTGACTACTTTGTTCTAGTATAAATATGTGACTTGATTTTGTAAGATGCATGAAAATTAATTATGAACTAGTTATTGCACCATTAGTTGCGGAGATTGACTAATTTTTAATTTGTAATTCATTTGATTTAATAGTAAAATATGTAATTAAAATATATCTTTATTAGTCTTTTAGGTATGTGATAAATTTACTTATCATGAGATCATTTTCTATGTTTGATTGACTTTAAATATATAACTAATGTAGCTACGAATTGAAATTATGTGAAAAAATAATAATTTATTTCAATAAAGAGCATTATAGTACAAATAGAATTTTCACAGACAAAACTATGATCTTTCTCCTAGATTGGCTACTAAATCAATAATCTTGTAATAATCAATCTCGTTAGAAATTTTCATGGCTAAGACTAATTTTAAGCTTCCATTGTCTTCAAAATTTCGATTAAGTTTAACCACTTTTGACACTGCAAAAGAAAAAGGATGGATAAAGTTAATAATCCATTTACTAGACCATTTCATGAATTCATACTTGGTAAAATTAAAATTAACCTTTGTCGTCAATTGGTCACAGTCTGCAAGAAACATTTTGTGAAGTTCATGACGTTCTTCAATAGTCACAGAACTAGTTGATCTCCCCATCAATTCACTCTGTAATTCATATCTAAGAAGATGCTTTTCCTTTTAAAGTCCACTACTTTTCCTGTGTAACACCTCAAACTTTGAAAGAGCTAAATTGAGATTCCTACAAGCAACTCTTCAATTGTGAGTTTTGGGTCAACTTCAACCGATCATAAATTTCAACACAAAATGATTTAGGTGTCCCATGAGGTATCAAATCGAAGGTCTTCGAGTCCTTTTTCCAACGTCGCCAAGTCTGCTAAATTATGAGTTCGAATGAAGGAGATATGCTCGTTTGTGTGCATCCTGTCTTGTTAAGGCAATTCATCCTTTTATGGAGAGGTATTTTGGTTTTTTCCTTACCCCAATAGGACTACACATTTTTTCACTCTTTTAGGGGTCTAAACTGATTGGAAACAGTATTAGTCATTCCAAAAGAGCATAGGGATTTTAGAGATAAGTTCAAGAGGAGAAAAGGAAGAATGTTCAAGATTCTTGCAAGCTTTGAGGATTTTCGCCAAGAACTTAGTTCTTACGAGGTATGTAAATTCTCATAGTGTCACCCTCACGCCAATCATGTGATTTTCATCCAAAAATTCGTTCTTGAGGTTGTTGATTTGAGTTCTTGAGAAATTATGATGTTTTAGCTTCATTCTTTAACAATAGAGTTTTTTTGAGTTCTTGAGGTGAGGGTCTTGCGAATGAGTGTTTTTCTTGGTGGGTTTTGTGTGGATTTCGTTGTAATTGTGTTGGGTTTAGGATTCCAAAGGAGTTTGAAGGAAATCATTTGATTCTAAATAAGTTAGGCCTTGAAATTGAGAAGAATAATTTGTCAAAAATCTAGGCATGGGAGTGGGGCAGCGCGCCACCACCGCGCCAGGATTACTGCCCGATATTTTGGGGCCTAGCACGGTGGGCCACTCAGTGCCCCCCAATTACTGTTCAGTAGTTTTGGGGCTGGCACCCCGCACCACTCACTGCGCCAGGGTCGCCAGGTTCCCTACCCTTCCATCATTCTTTCCATATGTGTTCCATCGAATCGTACCTATGTTCCCTACTTGATATCCACACTTAAAGTCTTTATTAATCCTTGAGCGACCATGCATATATTAAACACATTTCTTAATTTACATTTCAAATTAAAGTAATGATTAAGAGTAAAGTATGAGAAGTTCTTTGAGTCATTTTGAGAAGTCTTTTACAATCTCTTAAAACTTGATTTAAGACTTGAGTACTTGAGTATGAGGATGAGGAGAATTGAGTTTCATTTTTTCAAAATAAATATAAGGGAACTAAGTATTCCCAAGAGTAAATACTTTTATATTTAAAACGAGAGGAGAACCTTGATTTCTAAATAAAGTCATGAGGAGTTTTTGAGCATTATCTCTTTTAAGATAATCTTTTGAGTAATTATCTCAAATTTAGGAAGATTTATGTTTTTAAACATATGAGCATAAGTTATATATTATTGGGAGTAGTATTGAGCACGATATGGGGATGAGTTCAGACAACTCAAAATCCTTATAAACCATGTATGCCAACATGGGTAAAGGATCATACTTTTTAGATTGTTCCTTATTGCTTTTAACAATAGGCTATTTGAGGATTTCCTATACTCCGGCAAGGTATTGGACATTTCTAACGGCGTGGACGAGACGAGGTATCATCACATAGCTCATAGTGAGGGTTGTCGGTTAGAGAATCTCCCAAATAAGAGTAAAGAGTTTATTATTGTATTTTTATATATATGTTGAGTTATTATCTATTATTTTAAAAGCTTTATGCATGCTGCATGTTTTATTGTTGTTCTCATGTTAAGTTGAGTATCCTTGAGTTGAGTTGAGACAAGGTGAGTATGTCTTCTTTTTATCGGTTCAAGCTTATAATTATGTTCCAGTTTTCCCCTTACATGCTCATCCATTTAATGTACTCACGTCATTTGGCATGCATCATTTCATGATATAGATACAGGTTTTCATGGTCATCAACAGGCGCTCTGTTGATACCACTTCTAGTTCCAGCTAGTTTTGGTGAGCCCCCCTTTGATTTCCGGAGGGCTTCACATTATGGATTTTGTTTTGTTAGGATGTCGTGGGTCTTGTCCCGACTCCCATCATAGTGATTTATCAGAGGCATCATAGACAATAGTATATTTTAAAGACTTGAGTTGAACATTTATGTTATTGAGTATTTCAGAGTTAAACTATTTCATTTATAATGTCTTTATGAGTTAAGTTTAATTTGAGGTTCCCATTTCACTTGAGTAAGTCTTCTGCTAAGTATTGATCCGGTCCAAGGGTTCGCTTGGGGACTAGCGATGGTTCTTGAGTGTCGGCCACATATAGGGTGTAGATTCGGGGCATGAAAAACTTGGTATGAGAGCACAGAGTTCAAGAGTCCTAGGGTGTCTATGAAGTCGTGTATGTAGAGTCCTATTTATCAATGTGAAGAGCGCCACATCTATAATTAGGAGGCTACAACATTTAGGAAACATTTCCCTTCCTTCTTACTCTTTTTCGTGTGATGGAGTTCAACTCTATAAAAGTCTCTTTCTAATTCGTGCTTGCGCGTATCTTTTCATATCATGCCTCCACGAAGAGTTGTTTGAGGTCATCCTGCAAGGATAAATGTTGATCCTCAGGATCAAGGGGTTCCCAATGCACCAGAAGTGTAACTCCCTTAAGGAGAGGTCACTAATGCTGAGTTCCGGGATGCTATCCGGATGTTGAGTCAAGTTGTAGAAAATCAAGCTAGCCAACAAAGGGTGGTTCGTTAGGATGTGGGTCATACATCCAAGATCTGTGAGTTCTTAAGGATGAATCCCTCAGAATTTACTGGGTCGAAAGTCAATGAGGATTTTGAGAACTTTGTGGAGGAGCTGCAGAAGGTGTTTGAGGTTATGCATGTTGTTGATGCTGAGCGTGTAGATATCTTCATACCAACTGAAGGGTGTTTCTAGGATTTGGTACGACCAATGGAAAAAAAGCAGGGCTGATGGGGCACTAATTGTGAGTTGGATTGTGTTTGAAAGTGCCTTCATGGGGCATTTCTTTCCTCGCGAGCTAAGGGAGGCAAAGGTGATGGAATTTTTGAACTTGAAACAGGAAGCCATGAGCGTGCATGAGTACAGCCTCAAGTTCACTCCACTGTCTCGTTATGCTTTGGAGATGGTGGCAGATATGAAAAGCAGGATGAGTCTATTTGTATCTCGGTTGTCTCGCTTGTCAAGCAAAGAGGGTATGGTTGTTATATTGATAGGAGACATGGACATAGCAAGGCTCATGATCCATGTGCAGTAGGTTGAGGAACACAAGTTGAAAGATAGAGAAGAGTTTCGCAGTAAGAGGGCTAAGACAACAGGTAATGAGTCCAGACACTAAAAGGCAAGAAATGCAAACCGGTCATCTTTTCAACAAAAGCCAATTGGACCTGCTCCATCATATGCTAGTGCACCTACACCAAAGAACAGAGATGAGTTCAAGAATCAGAATTCGCTAGACCTACTCAGTCTTAGGGTAGTGTGGCACAAGGGGCCAACTGGACCCATACTTGTGCTAAGTGTGGTAGAAACCACCCAGAAAGGTATCGTGATGGCACCACTAGTTCTTCAAGTATGGTCAGGCAGGTCACTTCATGAGAGAGTGCCCTAAGAACAAGCAAGGAAATGGTAATAGGACATATAGAGCCCAATCTTCTTCAGAGGCTCCGTCAGACATAGTTGCACCTACATGACCTACTTCAGGGACATGCAGAGGAGCAAACCGTTTGTACGCTATCAACAGTCGATAAGAGTAGAAGAATTCACCAGATGTTGTCACTGGTATGATCAAAGTCTTTACTTTTGATGTTTATGCATTAGTTGATCCAGGTGCGAGTCTATATTTTGTGACTCCGTAGATAGCTATGAGGTTCGATATTCTTCCCGAGCGACTTCTTGAGCATTTTAGTGTTTCCACACCTGTTAATCACAAAGACACCATAGATGACTTAGTTGAGCTAGACATGGTGGACTTTGATGTTATTCTAGGTTTGGACTGGCTTCATGCTTGTTATGCATCAGTTGATTGTAAAACTCGAGTTGTAAAGTTCTAGTTTCCTAATGAGCATGTTCTAGAGTGGAGGAGTAGTTTGGTAGTGCCTAAGGGTCGTTTCATTTCATACCTTAAGGCTAGAAAGTTAGTTTTTAATGGGTGCATCTATCATTTAGTCCGAGTTAATGACTCTAGTGTTGAGACACCATCTATTTAGTCAGTTCCAGTTGTGAGTGAGTTTCCAGAGGTCTTTCTAGATGATCTTCCCAGAGTCCCTCCTGAGAGAGAAATTGACTTCGGTATAGACATTTTTCCTGATACTTGACTTATTTCTTTTCCGCCATATAGAATGGCTCCAGCTGAGTTAAAAGAGCAATTGAAGTATCTTCTTGTTAAAGGTTTCATTCGACCTAGTGTCTTACCTTAGAGTGCTCCGGTCTTATTTGTGAGAAAGAAGGATGGTTCTCTTAGGATGTGTATTGATTACCGTTAGTTGAACAAAGTCACTATCAAGAATAAGTATCCACTTTCGAGAATTGATGATTTATTTTATCAACTCCAGGGTGCCACTTATTTTTCTAAGATAGACCTCAGATCATGCTATCATCAATTCAGAGTGAAAGAAAAGGATATCCCAATGGCAGCATTCACGACCCGTTTTTGTCATTATGAGTTCCTTATTATGTCTTTTGGTTTGACTAATGCTCCTTCAGCATTCAAAGACCTTATGAACACAGTGTTTAAATCATATCTTGACATGTTTGTTATCGTGTTTATTGATGACATCCTGATTTATTTGAGGAGTGAGGAAGATCATATTAGTCATCTCATCTCACAATTGTAACACCCCGTATTCTAGAAAACCAGAAATGCAGAAAAAATCCAGAAGTTGCAGGTGCCACCAACGGGCGTGACCCACGGACCGTAGGTGGGGTTCGTGGTTGGCCATCTGCAGCCCTTCCTCAGATAGCCCAGAAAATTCGACGAAGTCCCGAACCAAGACAGGACCTACGGATCGTAGGTGTGACCATGGTCCGTGATCCAGGTTTGTGTTACAGACCACACAGGATCCCCTCTCTGAAGCTAGTCGACAGTTGACAGGATGGACCGTAGGTCCGTTGACGGTCCGTCGGTTGGCCTTGACGGTTTTTAAGTCAGAGGTCATTTGGTATTTTCCCTAAGCGTTGGACACCTAAACTACATCGTTTAACCCCTAAAATGTGTCGTTTTAGTCGGTTTTAGCCTAGTAACTTAGTTAGAACTTACCCTAGTCAACTCATTCTCCCAAAAATTCATCAAGTTGAACGAGAAAATGGAGAAAGAGTCGACCAAGCCTTCTCCAAGAACGTAACAAGTTTTCTTCAGTTATAGCTCTGGAATTGAAATATTTCTCCGTGAATTTCATCACCATGTATGTGGGATTTCACTAGTGGGTTCCTTTCACCCATTAGGTCCCTAGAATTGAGTCAGATTCTTGATTGTTTATATCATATTTAGACCTAGGGTTTCTAGAACTTCAGATTATTATTGTGATTTAGTTTTTAGATCAATCCTAATCATATTATTATGTTTTTGAGGAATTGTTGCTTATCTTCTTGCATGAAACTAAGAACCCTAGTTGTGTAGATTCGTTTAGTTTATGAATTACACTAGCTAGGTCAGTTTATTCATTTATACATACCTCAGTTAAGAATGTTTCATTATCAGCATTTTAATGTTGCATTTTCAGTTAGCATGTCAGTATTTTGAGTTATTCAGTATTACATAATTCAGTCATAATATGTTACTTACATAATCAGTTGGGAGTAGGCTTAATACCGAGTAGACTAAGGGTCAGTCACCCTTATAGTCCCAGAACTACATGCCCCCGTAAGATAAGTCCCCTCTGTGGGCAACATATTTAGTGATCATGATAATCATGCCTTTATACCCTTGGAAAGGTATATTGGGTGCTCTCGATGGGGTGATACATCGGACTCCACGGATAGCTCTCATGGTTTTAATTCGGTTAATAATAGGTCCCACAGTCAGAGTCTAGTGCATTGACCAGGTTATCATTTACTGTCCAGTATTCAGTCTCAGCATGTCATGTACTTGGTCATTGCATTCAGTTAGTTCAGTATTCAGTACATTTCAGTATTTAGTACATTTCAATATTTACATCATGTTCAGATTATATCATTACTCTTATTTCTTTGTTAGGCTATATTTTTTGTTCAGCTTTATCCTATCTTGCATGCTCAGTACCTTTCAAGTACTATGCATACTCTACGCTACATCTTCTCGTGATGTAGGTTCAGGTCCTCAGTATCCACCTCAAGCATAGATAGGTTCCTGATCTCCAGTTCAACAGTATCAGTGATGAGTCCTCATTCTTTGAGGACGGTCAACATGTTACTTTTCTATTTTCAGTCTTTCAGTTTTCAGTTTTGCTAGAAGTTAGTTGGGGGCATGTCCCAGCAACTCTAGTCGGTTAGAGGCTTTTATTCAGACATAGTTAGATTCATTTAGTTTGAGTTTGATCTTTCAACTGTCATTGAACTCCGTCTTATATATTCAGATTTAGAATAGGTATCCCGCATCATTTCCCTTTTTGTCATGTTTTAAGCTTCCGCATAGAATTATCTTATTTCAGTAGCTTAGTGTGCTTATGATATTCCAGCAGGGTTAGCTTAGGGTCACTCGTGATCCTAAGTCTCGTGTTACGTCAAGGGGTAGCCTCGGGAGTGACAAGAATAGTTCTTCAAACTCTCAAAGATAACGAGCATTAGATTTAAGAGTCCTAGGATGTCTGAAAATCAGCATTAAGTAGAGTCCCTTTCATGAGTGTGAACTGTGCCACACCTATGAGGGGAGGCTACGATGTGTTTTAGGAAAAACTTCACTTTCTTTTTATTCCTATCGTGTGTGGGTATGATCTCTTTTCTAACTCGATGTTATGTATTTCAGATCATGCCTCCTCGTAGAGATTACGCAAGGAATGCTAATGCCCGTAACGCTGATGCAGTTCCTCCAGTTCCAGACCATGAGGTTTCGAATGCAGAGTTTCGAAATGCAATCCAACTCTTGGCCCAGTGCGTAGCCAACTAGAACAATCAGCAGGTTCAGGTTCCTGCAAATGCTAGTAGTGGAACAACGGCAGTTTAGGTCCGTGATTTTGTTAAGATGAACTCACCTGTGTTTCTAGGGTCGTAAGTTAGTGAGGATCCCCAGAACTTCATAAATGAGGTCCAGAAAATCATTAGAGTGATGCAAGTGACATGAAATAATAGGGTAGAGTTGGCGTCCTACCATCTCAAGGATGTGGCTCACATTTGGTTCACACAGTGAAAAGACAACAAGGGTGAGAATGCAGCTCCTGTGACATGGGAATGTTTTACCAGAGCTTTCCTGGACAGGTTCTTCCCGAGGGAATTAAGAGAGGCTAAAGCTTAAGAGTTCATGAATTTGAGGCAAGGTTCCTTGACAGTCCAGGAGTATGGACTTAAGTTCATCCGGCTCTCTAGGTATTCTCCACATATGGTTGCCAATTCCAGGGCTCAGATGAGTAAGTTTCTATTTGGTGTATTTGACTTGGTGAGAACAGAGTGCAGAAATGTTATGTTGCTGGAAGATATGAACATCTCTAGGATCATGACTCTTGCTCAGCATGTTGAGGGAGATAAGCTTAGAGAACTAGCTAAGGACAATAAAAAGGCTAGGACAGGAAACTATGAGTACTCTCAGCAGAAATTAGGTGGTGGAAATCGCTCGCAGTTTTAGTAAAAATCTTCAACCCCAGCACCTTTATCAGCTAGTGTTCCATCCTCCAAGTTTAAATAGATAAAAAAAAAAAAGGTAGGGCATTAGGTTCTAAGTCTCAGGGGAGTGTTTCAGTTACCAGAACCTACCCAACTTGTCCAAAGTATGGTAAGAACCATTCGGGTGAGTGTCTTACAGGGAAGGATGGATGTTTTGGATGTGATCAGACTGGTCACAAGTTGAGGGATTGTCCTTCTTCTAAACGGGGTCAGGGAGGTAATAATAGTAGGGCCCAATCTACAGCTTCACCAGCACCAGCAAGTCGCCCAACTCAGCAGGGTACCACATCTGGTACAGGTGGCGGTCAATGCCAGAATAGGTTGTATGCTCTCCAGGTTTGCCAGGATCAGGAAGATTCTCCTGATGTGGTTACTGGTACGTTTTGAGTTTTTCACTTACATGTTTATGCTTTTTTAGATCCAAGGGCTACTCTTTCCTTTGTAACTCCTTATATAGTAGTAAACTTCAGTGTCAGTCCAAAAACACTCTCAGAACCCTTCTTAGTCTCTACTCCAGTCGGTGATCCAGTTATAGCTAGACGGGTATACAGATATTGCCCTGTCACAGACTCTTAGAAACTCACCTTAGCAGATCTTGTAGAGTTAGAAATGGTAGACTTCGATATCATTCTAGGCATGGATTGGTTGCATTCATGTTATGCCTCAGTCGATTGTAGAACTAGGATCATTCATTTTCAGTTTCCAGATGAGCCAATCTTATAATGGAAGGGTAGTATATCAGTGCCTATGGGTCGATTCATTTTCTACCTTAAGGCCAGAAAGATGATCTCTAAAGGGTATCTCTACAATCTAGTTCGGGTTAAGGATACAAGATCTGAAACCTCAACGCTTGAGTCAGTTCCAGTAGTAAATGAATTCCCAGAAGTGTTTCCAGAATATCTTCTCGGAGTTCCTCCCGAAAGGGAAATTGACTTTGGAATTGATATCCTTCCAATACCCAACCTATTTCTATTCCTTCTTACAAATTGGCTCCAGTTGAGCTTAAGGAATTGAAATAGCAGTTAAAAGACCTCCTAGATAAGGGCTTCTTTAGACCCAGTATTTCCCCATGGGGTGCACCTGTGTTGTTCGTGAAAAAGAAAGATGGTCCCCTCATAATGTGCATTGACTATCGGCAGTTGAACAAAGTCACAATCAAGAATAAGTACCCTATCCCCAGGATTGATGACTTGTTTGACCAACTTTAAGGTGCTAGTCATTTTTGAAAATAGACCTTAGATATGGTTATCATCATCTCAGAGTCAGAGATAGTGACATTCCGAAAACAGCCTTCAGAACTCCATATGGTCATTATGAATTTGTAGTTATGTCGTTTGGACTAACCAATGCTCCTACAACTTTCATGGATTTGATGAACATGGTGTTCAAGCAGTATTTGGACTTGTTCGTTATCGTATTTATTGATGATATCCTCATTTACTCTAGGAATAAGGAAGAACATGTGACTTATTTGAGGGTGGTTCTACAAACTCTCAAAGATCGCCAAATATTCGCTAAGTTTAGAAAATATGAATTTTGGTTGCAATCTGTTGCTTTTCTTGGGCATATAGTGTCTAGCGAAGGGATTCGAGTGGATTCTCATAAAATAGAGGTAGTGAAACAATGGCCAAGACCTACTTCTCCCATGGATATCAGAAGTTTCTTGGGTTTAGCAGGTTATTACAGAAGGTTCGTGGAAGGATTTTCATCCATAGCTTCTCCATTGACTAAGTTGACTCAGAAAAGGTTAAATTTCAATGGTCAGACGAGTGTGAGAAGAGCTTCTCAGAACTGAAAACTAGGTTGACTACAACTCATGTTTTGACTCTACCAGAGGGTTCAGACGGTTATGTAATCTATTGTGATGCGTCCAGAGTCGACCTAGGTTATGTGTTGATGCAGCGAGGTAAGGTTATAACTTATGCTTCTAGGCAGCATAATGTGCATAAGAAGAACTATCCGACTCATGACCTCGAGCTTGCAGTTGTAGTATTTGCCTTAAAGATTTGGAGACATTACTTGTATGGTGTTCACGTAGATGTGTTCATAGACCACAAGAGCCTTCAGTAGGTGTTCACCTAGAAAGAGTTGAATCTTCGCCATAGGAGATGGCTTGAGTTCCTCAAGGACTATGATATAAATGTGCTTTGAAATCCTGGTAAGGCTAATTTAGTAGTTGATGCTCTTAGCAGACTATCTCTGGGTAATGTAGTGCATGTTGAGGACAAAAGGAAAGAACTACCAAAAGATGTTCACTGACTTGCTCGCTTGGGAGTTTGCCTTATGAGCATATCAGATGGTGGTGTGACAGTCCAAAATGGGTCAGAATCTTCATTGGTAGCGGAGGTCAAGGAAAAACAAGACAGTGATCCTATATTGCTTCAACTGAAGGATGCAGTTCATCGGTAGAAAGTCGAGGTTTTCTCCCAAGGGGAGAGGGTGTGTTTCGCTATCAGGATCATTTATGTGTTCCTAAGGTGGGTGAGTTGAGACAACAAATCCTTACAAAAGCCCATAATTCCAGGTATTCTATCCATCCAAGCGCCACTAAGATGTACCATGATCTGCGGGAAGTCTTTTGGTGGAATGGCATGGAAAGGGATATAGCAGATTTTGTGGCTAAGTGCCCCAATTGTCAACAGGTGAAGGTAGAACATCAAAAAACAAGAGGTATGACTCAAGAGATTAACATTCCTACATAGAAGTGGGAAGTAATAAACATGGACTTCATTACAGGTTTACCTCGTACTCGCAGGCAGCATGACTCCATTTGGGTGAGAGTAGACAGAGCTACTAAGTCCGCTCACTTCTTTACTGTTAAGACTACAGATTCGGCAGAGTACTATGCCAAGATTTACATTAATGAGATAGTCAGGTTGCATAGGGTTCCTTTGTCTATCATCTCAGTTAGAGGTCCTCAGTTTACCTCTCATTTCTGGAAGTCATTTCAGAAAGGTCTTGGTACTCAGGTTAATCTCAACACATCATTTCATCTGCAGATGGATGGCCAGGAAGAGCGTACCATTCAAACCTTAGAGGACATGTTGAGATCTTGTGTGATCGACTTCAAGGGTAGTTGGGATGATCACCTTCCTCTTATAGAGTTCGCCTATAATAATAGCTACCATTCCAATATTCAGATGGCCCCTTATGAGGCATTATATGGGAGTAGATGTAGATCTCCAGTTGGTTGGTTTGAAGTAGGTGAAGCAACCTTGATAGGGCCAGATTTGGTTCATGATGCCATGGAAAAAGTTCAGCTCATTAGAGATAGACTTAAGACAGCCCAGAGTCGCCAGAAGTCCTATGCATATGTAAGAAGAAGAGACTTGGAGTTCCAAATTGATGATTGGGTTTTCCTGAAAGTGTCACATATGAAGGGGGTGATGAGATTTGGCAAGAAATGGAAGCTAAGTCCTAGATATGTAGGTCTTTACAGCATTTTGAACAGAGTTGGTAAAGTGGCTTATGAGTTAGAGTTGCCAGCAGAACTAGCAGCAGTGCATCCGGTCTTTCACATTTCGTTGTAGAAGAAGTGTGTGGGTGATCCAGTAGCTATAGTACCATTGGAGGGTGTGGCTGTGAAGGATAGTCTCACTTAGGAGGATGTGCTAGTTGAGATTCTTGATCGTCAGGTTCTAAGGTTGAGAAACAAAGAAGTTGCTTCAGTTAAGGTTTTGTGGATGAGTCAGTCCGTAGAGGGAGCTACTTGGGAAGCACAAGCAACCATGAAGGTCAAGTATCCTTATCTCTTTCCTTTCAATTCCATTCCATCTTGAGGTAATAGTTCCTCTCCAGTCTTTCAGTTACTCATGCGTAATTTCAGTTCTAGTATCATCTCCCTTCAGCTATACTTGCATTTTCAGTGTAATTGCATATTCTTGGAACTTAGTCTAGTCAGATTTCAGTTTCCAGTACTTGGTGGTAGGGTTTAATTTGCATCTCTTTCCCTCCATATTAACCTAGTTTAGTCTTCATTCGACGACACATGTTGCCAAGCGGGAGATAATGTAACACCCCGTATTCTAGAAAACTAGAAATGCAAAAAATTCTAGAGGTTGCAGGTGCCCCCAACAGGCACAACCCACGAACCGTATGGTGATCCACGGATCGTAGGTGAGGTCCGTGATTGGCCACTTGCAGCCCTTTGTCACGCCTCGAGACAACCCCTGAGACGCAGACACGGGACCTAGGACCACAAGTGATCCCAAGCTAACCCTGCTGGCATGATCATGAGCATACTAAAGATAATAAACCGATGCGGAAGCTAAATCATAATAAATCTGAAATGATAGGGAAATACCCATATACTAAATCTGAAATGAATGAAAACTGATGAGTTTAATACAAAGAAAATATTAACTCAATACTAAGTTGAATCTAACTATGTCTGAAAATAGCCTCTAACTGACAAGAAATGCTGGGACAGACCCCATATAAGTCTAGCAAAATTGAAACTACAGACTAAAAGCGACAAAGATAAACATGTCACTAGTCCTCGAAGAATGAGGACTCACCACTGGTAATGCTGAACTGAAGATCGAAAATTGATCTAAGCGTGATCTGGATACTTAGAACCTGAACCAACATCACGAGAAGATGTAGAGCAAAGTATGCGTCAGTACTTGAAAGGTACTGAGCATGCAGGATAGAATAAAGTTGAAATAAACATATAACTGAACAAATAATAAAGCAAGAGGATAATCTGAATATGATATAGATACTGAATACTGAGCTAATTGAATGCAATGATCAAATTTATAACATGCTCAAACTGAATACTGACTGTACTGAATGAGGTCAATCCAATAGAATCTGAGTGAACTGTGGGAGCTACTAATAACCGACAATAAAACCACATGAGCTAAATGTGGAGTCCAATGTATACGCCCCATCGAGAGGACCCAATATACTAGGCCAAAGGTATAGAGGCATGACTGGCGTGATCACTAACTGATATTGCCCACAGAGGGGACTTACACCTACGTGGCTCGTAGTTTTAGGACTATATGGGTAAGTTGAACCCTAGTCCAACTCGGTATTATGCTACTCCCAATAGATTAAGTGATTAACACATTATGACTGAATTTATGTATATAATGGATAGCTCAAAAATGAACATGCAATCTGAGAATGAAACAATTAATCTGATAATGATGCATTCATAAACAGAGGCATGTATAACTGAATACATTATGGCTGAAATACTTAATAGCTCAAAATACTGACGTGTAGATACTCATACTTGAAAACTCCTTCTTAGAAAATAATTCAAAATCATATTATACTATGATCATTGATGACTTGGGAAGTCATACTGCATAAACATTGATGGTATATCTAGATACCATACTATTCATACATTGATGACCTA
>JAJOOO010025889.1:0-14018 GCA_029582685.1 Solanum piurae | reverse complement strand
TTATGATATAATATGAGACTTAAATGGAATAAAAATTTGAGACTTAAGATTGAGAGGATATAAAAAATAGATGAGAGAATAGATGATTTTGTAAGAAATAATAAGGGATAGAGGGGTATTTATAATATTAAAAGTGGGTTAAAGTGTATTTATGATAACTTGAGGGTTTAAATTAAAGTATTAAAAGTAGGGGTGGTAGGGGGTGTTGGGGAAGGGAAAAAAAGGTGAATAAATCCGTTGGGGGGCCCCACTAGCCGTTGCCCCAACTTATATAATTAAAAAAAAAAAAAAAAAAAATAATAATAATAAGGGATCCCGCGAACCGGCCAGTTCAGCCAGGCCGGGTCGACCGGGCCCAGCGGCTGAACCGGCCCCTAACCGGTCCCCTATCCCGAACCCCTCCCATCCCGCTATACTCTGCGGGACCGGTTCTCGAACCGGTCGCGGGCCGACCCGTCGGTACCACATATCTCAAAAATTGCAAATACATAATTAATGATTAAAAATATCTTCAAATCTAATATTTTTATCTTTTACATAATTTATCATAATATATGTTTGATGATATAATTGTCTTGTTAAAATTGAGTGTTGTTCTAATGTAGTGATTAAACATCACTTTTTCTATTTTTTTGTACATGAACAATATAGAATATGATAATTTTATAGTTAGGATAACTCCCTGTGAAAAAACAATTATGTGAAAATTTTCGATAATCAATATTATTTATATATAAGTTGAGACCGTTAAAAAATGTACACCACAACAACATAAATAAATTTTTTTAGAGACAATCTACTTGTCTGAGGTCAAACGTTCACCACTTTTCGTTATAGTTACTTTGTAACTCTAACAAAGTTTATAGACGGAGAAAAATATATTTGAAACAACAACAAAATAATATTGTTGATCCTTTTAGAAATTCATTCTTTAATAAATTGCTGCTCTGAAGGCCCTTCTAGATGCTTCATCAATGAAACTTTACGACTTGTTCAAAAATATGTATGTATAATTGTTGCATTATGAAAGTACAAGTTGATAAACATATTAGATTCTAGACTCATGTTAAAGAAATATTCTCGAACATTAAAAAATTAAAAATTAGTACGCTCAACAATGACTTGGGACATGAAGGACAACAAATCTATGTTAATAGACATATCTTTTGTAGTTTAAGATATTACTTTTATTTGGAGTAGGTTTTGTTTCGTATTCTTCAAATTAAGTTTGCCAAAAATAGTCATAAATCACATCAAAAATATTTAGAAGAGCCGAATGAGAAGGAAAAAAAAGAAAAACATTAAAAGAACGAATTTTTTTGTCCAAGTGATATAATAGACATACCAAACGAAAAGTAATCAATACAATTTTAAGAAAACAACAAAATAGCGAGAAAAAACATACATTAAAGTGAGTAAACTATGAGATATCCAATGATGATAACAAATCATTCTAACCAGAAAAGTTCCTATGTTTTGGAATAACATACCACAAAAAATTGACTAACAATTCAATCAACTTTCAATCCTTAATGTACTCATAATATTCACTGATAAAATTTAGTTAAAATAGATAGCAGCAACATAAAAACCAAAAAAATATGAGTATGCAAAGTTATAAACTCTCAGAGGATTTTTTAAAGAACACAAAATCGCATCCTTGTATGTGAAGGAATGACGTTGTTAATGAAGAAATTATAGATATGTAAGAGTTTTTTTTTATTGTACCTTCAATAATTTCAGTAAAGAAACTTGCTTGAATATCCAATTAACGTTTGTTATTTAATCTGTACTAACAAATACTTATAACATTAACTTTGCATAAATATAAACAACAAAATTTAAAGCATGTACTCAAAAACAATAATTAATAATATAAGCATTAATTAATGATTGTAAAATACATACCAGGATCTTCAAAATAGAATGAAACAGAATGGAAAAATTTGAGCCCATTGAATGCATAGTGTCCCCTTAAGGAAATTATTCCCCTCTACTACCCGATGCTTAAAGGAATAGATCCTCTCAAGATAGAACGATTCTATCCACCAGTGTATTGATACAAAAATAATGGTGTTAGTGGTTCCATTCAACAGGAGCAAAGTACACAAATATTTAATTGTCTATTGTCTAGAAGAAGAAAAAGAAGAACATTGTTTTAAAATGAGAGAAAAGTCCTCTATTTATATACAACAAAAGGTAGTGTGAACAAATGATTATTGTGTCTTATCGGAAAGGTTGCAACTCTTTGGAAAAGTTATAACCCTTCGGAAAGGTCACAACCTTTCATAAAAGTCACAACTTTTCATCAAAGTGGCAACTCTTCATAAAAGTCACAACTTTTCATAAAAGTCACAACTTTTCGGAAAGGTTATAACTATTTGGAAAAGTTACAACCCTTCGGAAAGGTTAAAACCATTCATAAAAGGCACAACTTTTCATAAAAGTGGAAACTCTTTATAAAAGTAACAATTTTTCATACAAGTCACAACTTTTAACAAAAGGGGAAGACTGGTTTTGAAAATAAAATAAATTAAAAGGGAATTCTGGTTTGTGGTGGTGCCACGTAGTCAGGCTTAAGGTTCTCTTATATATATATATATATATATATTTAAGATATATGATATGATATGATTATTATGTTGCATGAAGTCATTATCCGACTGTCTTGGTGATAGCCCCAGTGGTCATGAATTGTTTAACTAACCTCTCTAGCTATTATGTTATAGGGTTGACATAACTATTCAATGATGCCAAAAGGGAGAAGATAAGAGTTGTGTAGTGTTTATAAGTCATTGACTAACCTATTTCATGCTTCACTGTCTACAAGTAAAGTTGTTTGAATGCACAAAGATAAGAGATTTTTCATCATCAAAGAGGGGAAATTTATTGCGATTTATAAGAAAAATGAAACACGTTAGTCAACATGGTGCAAAGGTGCATTGTCACAGACAGTTGAATTGGGGAAAACTTTCAAAATAAGTGCAAAAATCAAGAAATGGATAATGTTAATTCCGTGATAAAACACAAGAAAACAAACAAGTGGTGAATTGAAGAGAAAGAATCAATGAGTTTGATTTGAAGAGGGAGTCTAAAGAGGCAAGGAGTTTGAAATGAAGAAGGAATTTCACTTGAATTAGAACTTTTCAAATGAGTGTTGAACTGAAGAGTTGGAGTTCGACTATAACACAAAAGAATAATGAATTTGTTTTAAGGAAAGAGTCTAAAGAAGCAAGGAGCCTGAATCGAAGAAGGAGTCTCACTTGAAGTATAACTCTAATTCAAAAGAGTTCAAGTGAATGGGGAGTTTAAAGTGAATAATAACTCTATGAAGAATTGTGCTTAAATAGAGATGAAGTCGTCTATAATACTCGTGCACTTATAGAGATAAAAGGGCAATTGGAAAATAGACTTCACAAGTGCTACCAGTAGGCTGAATGAACACATTGAAGAACCAAGTCCTATTACAACGTTTATATATTATGAGGTTTTCATCGAGTAGTAGTATTGATGTATCTTTATTTCAATGTGTTATAAACTAAATTAGGAGTGTTGTCTTCAAGTTGGGATAACTCAAAGACTTGGGAACACATACCTTGGGAGGTTTGTGTTGATGTTTGGGATTTATCGTTCGTAATTCCTTAGGTTGCATAGGCTTGCAATCTGTTTTATGTTGAGCCTCAGTGATATAGTGAAGCTGGAGTTAACTCTTGTAGGGGTAAAGGTCGTGATTTTTTTACAGATTTTTGAGCCAGATATTTTCCATGTAAAATATTATGTTTTTACTTACTGTTCTTACTGCTTTGTTGGAACACATTAGGCAAATTATTTCACACTTAGGCGAAAAGTTAAAGTAAGTAAATTACTAAGTCGTGCAGACTATCATAAAGTCACTTTCACAAACACTGAATCACTTTTCACATCAAAACATTATCATATAAGAGAAATGAGATGATGTTTGCATATGTCTAATAGTTGTTAAGAAAAGATGTATATTCTCAATTCTGTAATGTAGATAGCTAGGACCCATGGAGGACTCGCAAAGTCTATATATCGTACAAGACAATACTATACCAGGAAATTTCCTTTATGATCAACATACTATATCGATAAGCCTTTACAAGTCAATATTCTGGTTGACCCTTTACCAAGATTTATCCTTTTATTTCCTCAATATCAATGTCTGATACATGAAATATAAATACCAATTAAAAAATGACAATCCATATATTGGATTCAAATCCTCAGTACAGATAATCAAAAGCAACCCAGAATAATCAACAAGGCAAGAAGGACAATGAGAAAATAATCAAATAATCATTTCATATGATATCTTTAAAATATCAACCGTTTTCCTATATATTAGTGACAACACAATCATTTTTACCAATGCTACAACTAGAAATAAAGTACGTAGCCATATAACACAACAAATCACGAATAAAGTATCCATTACCAATAACATGATATCAGTACTCGCATAAATGCTCGTCAACTCATTTATACAGGACACCCATTGCCCATTTACACAGTCAATCAATACACTAACACTTTGAAAAGAGTAAAAGAAAGTTTCAATTTGCCTTAAACGCCTGAAAAGTCAATTTATGGCCTTGCCCTTCCATAGAGCTTATGAACAGTCTCAATCTGGTCAAATACATAATCTAGATGATAAAACGAATTTGTAGACACTCATATTGCTATACTTTTATCCCGGGCCAAACAAGTTAACCCCGAGCTCCAAAGAGAAAAACAATGATTTTCATTACAATTTAGATTACCCATACAGTAGGAACTCAAATCTTAAATTTCATCAAAAATGAGTTCAAATTGACCGCAAAATCATCAAAATACGATTTCTTAATTTCGGCTATAACTATTAATTTTCATGTACACATTTCTGAACGATGAAATAATCAACAAATAAGAAATGTGATACGAAGATCGGTTTACCCATAATATAACTACCTCAAATATGAAATTTCATTTTAAAAAATTGAGTCTTTATCACCTCCAAATCAAAGTAATACGATTACTAGATGTAGAGCGAAATTCCTCAATTTTCTCCAATAAAAATCACTCAGTTTTTAGCTCTAGAACTTCATATATGCTCAAAATACCAAGCAAACATGGTTTGAAATTTAATACAATGTTCAGGCATAAATATTTTTTAAAAATTGTCATTTTCTTTCATTCAAAGTAGAAAAATCTAGTATCCAAAAGGTCTGCACCAACACCTTTTTGTAACCAACAATTTAATTTTCACTAACAAGACCGTAATATCCTCATATGACCTCGAAATGCACCGTTTTATTTTTACTGTGAGTCCTAAATAATGACATGGATCTCCTCATTTAATTAAAACTCAATTTCATGTTCGGATTCCCAAGGAGATGAAGTCTCAAAATAAATTTTCGATCTCTATAATTAAAAATGGATCTTTCAGTTGTCACATTTTAATGCTAAAGCAAAGGACAACGCACCCAAAATGTTCACAATTCATCTGAAACTCATTGAGATTAAATCAAAATTTGCGGACAAGTCCAAACTCATCATATAAACATGTTGGCACTTTGAGATCATGAATCTAAGCTAGTTAAGTAAATTATTTGACAAAGGTCAACTCTTAACTTTAAATTTAACTAGAATGCAACTCGTTCGTCCGAAACTCATCCAGAACCTCCAAGACACAAACTAAATATGGTCAAATGATCTTTCTTGCTAAACCAAGTAACATAACAAAAATTGATTTAGGTTACAAACAAGAACTTCAAGTCTACATCTATTAATTTCTCCATGTAGGAAATATAGAAGGAGCATACAATCTTTAGAGAATGCTCAAGTTTTATATAGGCTACTTAAGGCCACTTGAGATGATTAGAATCATCAATTACATCTCTATTTATAGTAGTAAAATGTAAAACCAAAAGTGTTGCACAAATAACTAAATACATGTATCACAATTAACTAGATACATGTATTACAAACTCCTAAAGGACTTCTCGAAAAACTAAGAGACAATTTTGGAATACTAAACATTTATGTGGATGCATTAATTCCAACACTCCCCCTTAATGCATTTGCTTGACAACTCCAATGCGTTATCGAAGATAGCAAATTTTTTCTATAGGAAGTGTTTTGGTGAAGATGTCAACAAGTTGTTCTCCTGTCTAGCAATAATGCAATTGAATTTCGCCTTTCTCTTGTGCTTCTTGGATAAAATGATACTTGATAGAAATATGCTTTGATAATTCATGGTTGACTAGATTCTTGGCAATTGCAATTGTTGATTTGTTATCACAATACAAAACATTCCCTCTTTTTTTGTTTTTCACCAATGTCTTCAAATATTCTCCTAAGCCAAATAGCTTGAGAAGTATCCTTAGTTGCTCAGACATATTATGCTTCGGTAGTGGATTGAGCAACAACACTTTGCTTTTTTGATAACCAAGAACAAATACTTGATCCAAATAAGAAAGCATAACCAGAAGTACTTTTCATGTCATCTATACTTCCAGCCCAATCACTATTAGAATAACCAATTAAGTTCAAATCTCCACCAAATTTGTACATTATCCCATAATCCATTGTTCCTTACAAGTAGCGTTGAACACGCTTTGCAGCTCCAAAATGCACTTGGCTTGGTTCTTGCATGAATCTAGATAATAAACTAGCAGCAAACACAATGTCAGGCCTTGTTGAAGTAAGATATAGCAAACTTCCAATCAAGCTCCTATAAAGTGAGCTATTAGCTTTCTTTTCTCCATCATCTTTTCTGAACTTCTCATATGCTGCTAATGGTATGGCCACAGACCTGCAGTCCATCATTTTTGAATTTTTGAAGAATACTTTTCATATACTTCTTTTGAGAAATGAAAATTCCTTCTTTCACTTGAGAAACTTCGATGCCCAATAAATAATTTAGCAACCCAAGATCACTCATTCATAGGCTTGCATCATATCTTGCTTGAATTTTTGCATCATCTTCACATCATTTCTTGTAAAGAGAAGATCATCCACATAGAGACAAACAAAGTTAATGCTATCATGTTCTTTCTTCACATGCAAAGTGGCTTCGCTTTTACTTCTCTGAAAATTAGTTTTCAGAAAGTATGTATCATTTTCATTGTGCCAGGCTCTTGGAGCTTGCTCCAGCCCATAAAGAGCTTTTTTAGCTTGTATACCTTCTCTTCTCCCCCTTGAACAAAAAATCCTTGAGGTTGCTCAACATAAATCTCTTCATCAAGTTTTCCATTAAGAAATGCAGATTTAACATCAAGTTGAAATATCTTGCATTTCTTTTGTGCATCAACAACAATTACGGTTCTAATTGTCTCAAGACGAGCAACTGGAGAGAATGTTTCAAAAAAATCAGTAACTGGTTTTTGCGTGAAGACTCTAGCAACCAACCTTGCTTTGTGCTTTTGAATATCTCCTTCTTGATTGAGTTTGATTTTGTAAATCCATTTTAGACTTACAACTTCTCTTTCTTTGGGTATAGCCTCAAGCTCCCAAGTATTATTTTTTTCAATCATCCGAATTTCTTCTTCCATGGCTTTCTTCCAAAAATCATGCTTTATTGCCTCCTCGTAATTTTCTGGCTCAACACCGGCAAAATTACATCTTTGATAAATGTCACTCAACATTTTTGTTCCTCTTGGAGGCGGTTCTTCATCATCTGAATATGAGATTTCTCCTACTTGAGGGACATCTTCCTCTTCTTCATCCTCTTCTTGATTTGACACATCTTAAGATATGATAGAAGTATTCTCTACCTTATTCTTAGTATGTTTCTCAGGAAGGCCTTGCACCATGTCTTTTTGCTTAAGAAGCTTCAAATCATGAAAATTCAAGTGACAAAATCTTTTGTGTAAAAGCCATGAATCAACTACAACTTCATTTTTAATGCATTGTAATGAAATTGCAAAGGAAAGTTTCTTTTTATCATCTTTATTTCAACAATGACTTGATTTGTCTCAATTTTATCATAAATCCTGCAATAATTATCTCTAAACAAACTCTATTTGTTTTAGTGTCAATTGTAAGCTTCAAACTGCATTTTTCTCCTGAGAACAAAAACATTTTACTAAGACCAAATTTCCGATTTTAGTACAACTTTTAAATACTCATTTTTGTCCCTATTTATATGCGAAAACAGTCCAAAAGTAAACTTTTCAGTTTTGATCTTCAACTCAGGCTTGAATTTTTAAATATTTTGATAATATAAACGATAGTATCAATAAAATTGAAAAGTTTACTTTTGGACTGTTGTCACATATAAATAGGGACAAAATGAGTATTTAAAAGTTGTACTAAAGTCAGAAATTTGGTCTTAGTAAAATGTTTTTGTTCTCAGGAGAAAAATGCAGTTTGAAGCTTACAATTGACATTAAAACCAATAGAGTTGTCTTTGCTAAAGGTGAAAAGGACTTGTTTTGTTTTCTTATGAGCTTACTTGAACTTCCAATTGCAATTTTAATGAACCACATTCAAACCAATAGAGTTGGCTCTATCCAAAATATATACCAAAGTGTTCAAAATCTAAATGATGCCTATATGCAATCCAATCAAACAAAGGATCAACTCCTCAGGTCAAGTGAATCAAAATCTTGGTCTCAAGCTTTGGAATTAGTTCAAGGTAATTTCTTAGTACCGTATATGTTTCAATTTGTTTGTCTGTAACATGTTTCAATTTGTTTGTTTGTAATCTTTTATAAGGCATTCCTAAAAGCATTTCAAGTAAAAAAAAAGAGGTCTTCTGTATGATGCTGGAAAAGAATTTTTAGAAGACATCGCAGATGTAAATGTGGAAAACTATGTCCACATTAAGATATGAAATATCCATCATATAATACATGAATGATTAATGTAGTGTGAGTAGGAAATCCATCAAATTCCAGTTTTAGTGATGTATCAAGTTTCGTGAGTGAGCTTATTCCTTTATTTTATACTTTCTATTTATTTTCTTAAGGAAGTGGGAGAGTATGCAACTCACAATTGGATCTTCTACTGGATTATGACATAAACCACATGGTTGTTCAACATAGACAACATTAGTTGTTCTTCCACTTCTAGCCAAAGTAGAACTTGAGTATTCCACAAGGTAAGGATGATGAACTGCCTGTACTCAGATCAAAGATAAAATCAATCGAATATAAGAAAAAGTACTCAGATCAAAGATAAAATCATTCATAGATCATAGAAAGTCAAATTGCTTGCTTTAGTAAAAGAAGTCTGAACTGTTTATTTCTTTAAGGGCCTAAAATTATTAAGGAAGGTCAAGAGATGCAACAGGAGAGTAAAGGCATGCTAAAAACAGCAAATAATCAGATGCAACAAGACACTAATAAAGTCAATTCTCACTCTTGTTCTTGCGTGGCACTTCTTCATTCATGGAATTAATATATTAAATATAAAATAGGCATTGCCATTTTGGCATCCAAATATTGCGTCCACTTTTACGCCAACTAATATTTAATATGGTATTGTGATGTAAATACATCTACAAAAAAACATATGGATGGAAACTAAGTCCACCTCCAAATCATATGAATGTGGATTCGATTGACTAAGGAAACATAGTAGGAAAGGATCACTGTCGGACTCCTTGGTGGGGATCGGAGTTCTCATGGGTAGAATTTACACTGCATCGTATCGAAAGAATAGCAATGAATATTACAGCAACAACAATAATAACATATCGAGTGTAATTCCACAAATAATATATATTAATACAAGTAAAGAAATTAAATAGAACATAAAAAATGAAGGAAAAGAAGATTAATCGAATTGAAAGAAGTGCATTTTAGTACAAAATCTATCAAGGAAAGGAAAAATCAAGGTAAAAAATTACTGAAGGAAAATATAAGCGGTGAAGGAAAACTTAAAATGAAAAAGGTTACAGAAAAAATGGCTCAAGGGAGGATATATAAGGAAAAAGCAACCCAAGAAATTACTGAAGGAATTATTATCTCCGAGTTCTGAAATACTAAAAGATTTAACCCATTAACAACATTAAATATTTCATTTCCATGATTTAGTGATTTTACCACAATTGGTGTAGAAGTATATACTTCTTCTTATGAAAAAAAATTACATTAGATCTGATTCATACTTTGAAAGTTAACAATGAACCTATAACAAAGAATTTTATTCACGACGAAAACCAAATACAAGCAGGTACCAATACATTATAAAGAACAATTCAGTTTGAAAGCATGATATCCATACCTGTCGCATGCGTATGAGTAGATTAAAAATATTAGCATAATTATTCATCAACGTACCAGCTTGAATGTATATGTACCAAAATACGTCAAGAAGAAATAATGTAGTGATGAGAAAATGAATAATACACCGCATACTTTGACTCTCATTATTTACTTTTTCACAAGGTGAAATAGCTAATGTCGATTATTTTCCACAAAAAACAGTGTAAAATAGTCATTATATAGGAATTCCAAGAAAGGAGTGTTTGTGTGTTTTAAGGATGACTTAACACGTAGCAATTAGATGAAACATATACCATACAAAAGCATTTAATCAAAAGACCAGACAAAAATAATACACAAGAAAAAGACCATGAGTTGTGCCATTAAACAAATTCAATAAGAACATCACCATGAGTAGCGAATGGAGAGCAAAAGAAAAGGCAAAGATTACTTTCAAACAATCAAGGGTCTAGTTTCATAAATATTGACAAAAATATATTACATACGTATTAAATTGTACCCGACTTTCATCCCACAGTGATCTGTAGTAGTCTTCTTCTTTAACATCGAAACAATCTTTCCGCAAGGTAACCTGAATAAGAAAGTAAGTAACATTCTAAATTGGAGAGAAAACACTTAATAACTCTAGCACTGTATTAATGTAAAAAAAAAAACATACGATCCTTGGAGGAAGTCCAAGATCAGCAGCCCTTCCCTTTTTAGTACGTCTAAGCATTATGGTTTTTAAAATTTTGTGTTTCAACAAAACCATCGCATCTCTACCAAACCCATGATTCCCTTGAAATTGTATGGGTGAAGCAATATACTAGAACATAAGATGTATCAATGTCTCCGTGTCACCAACAATATTGTTTATCACAAATAACAAAAGGCATCAAAACAAGTATAGCAATTTGATAACTTACTTTAATCAACCAGCAAAAGTGAATAGATTCGTGGTGGCAATGTGGACACTCGAATGAGCTAAAATAAATACAAATACAAAAGGGAGAAAATAAGAGATTTCAAAAAGGTGAAAAATAAAAAGATACTCAAGGAAGAAAGATTTCAACTGTCACTGAAACAATAACAACAAAATCTCTGGTGAAAAATGAACAAATATAACAAAGTAAAATTAAAACAAATCCTCAGCAATATGTTTCTCTATCCAACCAACTTAGGTGCAAAGATAAAAAAAAACTTTTAAGTCTACCTATTATCGAGAGCTCTGCAATCGCATTCTTCGCAGAAGTAGTATGAGTAAGGAATAATTTGCAAGAAACAGACATGTCCAAAAGTAAGGATGTATTTAATTTGGAGAATGAAAATGTGAATTAATTATGTTAGACACAAAATAACATTAATCACAAGAAACATACAAGTGAGTACAGCTCTCCTACACGGTTCTGGACGGGAGTACCACTTAAGGCCCACTTATAAGAAGATTCTAGCGCAAGAATAGCTCTTGTAGTGCTGTTGCGTATGTCTTTCACACAATCAATACAAGGTCACCGCCATTTCCTACATCATTCATTACACCATCTTCTTCTACCTACTCTTCTTTTATTTTAATACTCCATTCGCCCTTTGTTCTATTGGATCTCCTTCCTTTTGTTATAGTGGGGCAAACTGCTTCCGCAATTAAATCAGTATCAACAAATCCACTAGCTTGGGCTTCATTCAACAAATTACTAGCTTCATCTGCATAGATGAAAACCAACAAACACATAATTAACCATGTGCATAAACTATTCAATGCACGTCCATATTTGTCTGCATGAACTTTTGTCATCTATCGGCGAAAAGAAAGTCCCAACATGTTATTAAAATGTCACTGTAGTTGCAACAATTAAAAAGGACCACATTGAAGGGATATTAATATTGACATGAAAAATAAATGTTAGATGGAATACCTTTGTCGCTTCTCCCAATGTAATTAGAATCTGAGGACATAAAAATAACGTCATCCTCATCAGAGCTCATAATTTGGCGGCTTTGTTCTCCTAATTTCACAATCCACATTTAAGTACAACCACATCATTTACATTTATCTACAACATATAGTGGATATAGATACGTATGACACATACTATAACATCCGGCAATTTGATATCACTATGAAGAAGCTGGAAATCGGAAATAGTCATTTTTGGAAAGAATTTAAAAATCTGGAAATTTGGTCAAGTATGGGAAAAAGTGAGTTTTTGGTAAACTTTGAACAGTCATAACTCCTAGATCAGGATGAGTTAGGTGTAGTTCCAGTTATGTTTTCAAATCTCGTGGAATGATCTTTCAAACTCCGCCGAGTTTGCTCGATTCCGAGTTCGTATGAGTGAGTTATGCCCTTTGGAAGTTGGGCAGTTGGCAGGGAAGTCCGTCCGGAAATTGTAAGGGTATTTTGGTATTTTTCCTAACCAATCCTTTTGGTTATATTAAGGGTTTAGACTGATCTTTAGATCAGTTTTTCCCTTTTAAAAGAGTGAGAGTGAGGGTTTGTGAATGAAGAGGAGAAGAAGAGGAGAAAGAGAAGAACAAGCAAGGATTCGTCAAGATCGTCGTGGATATCGTCGGGGGTGATCCCTAATAAGGTATGTGAGTTCATAGTGTTGGGTTGGTTCTTTCCCCCACACGCCAAACTCGTTTTATTCCGAGAAAAGATTGGTTGTGTTGTTGAAGTTGTTGGTTGTGTTGTTGAAGTTGTTGATTGTGTTGTTGAAGTTCCTTGTTGATTTGGGTTATGTTTTCCGGTTGGGTTTTTGAGTTGAAATTGATTGTATGTTGAGGAGTTTATGATCCTAAGTGTTTGGGGCTGGAAGCTTTGAAGTTGGGAAGGTTTAAAGTTGGAGAAACTAAGGAGAAAAGTCGAGTTTTCAGGGAAAAGGGGTGGCGCGTCGCGCCAGCCAGCGCGCCACAAGGTGAGTTCTGAACTTTCACCCTTGGGGCGCCGCGCCTGCCACTGTGCCCATCAGGCCTTCTGAACTTCGAGGTCTGGCGCCCCGCGCCTCTCAGAGCGCCAAGGACGCCAACCTTTCCCATTCATTCCCCACTTTTTCATGCATGTTCCTTAGTATTGTACCTATGATTTATAGTTGTTTCTAACATTCCAAGGTACGTCTAAACGTCAAGAACTCATCCATAAACGTGTGATCATATACCTTGAATCCATAATCCAATTCAAGGCGAGTTTGGATCAAGTCAAAGTGAAGCTAAGGGTCAAGCCTAGAAGTTAAGAAATAAGTCAAGCAAGTCTTTAAAGTTTTCCAAGAGTCTTCATTGAACGTTTTAACTTCATTTTAAGGCTCGAGTTTCAAGTTGAGTTAAGAGTGTAGAGTTTCAAGTTAAGTCAAGAGTTTAAAGTTGAGTAAAGAGCATAGAGTGTCAAGTTGAGTATAGAGTTTCAAGCTAAGTGAAAGAGTATAGAGTCAAGGCATTTCTAAAAAGTTATTAGGGAACTAAGTATTCCCAAAGAAGTTTATAAATGTTTTCACATTTAAGATGAGAGGAAACTGAGATTTCCAAAAGAGTTTGGAGCAGTTTGAGTACTATCTCTTTTAAGAAAAAGATGAGTTTTGCAAAAGAGTTTCTAAAACATGATTAGTATGACAATCGAGTATGTCATCAATGCTTAAATAGTATGGTCTTGAGCTATACCATCAATGTTTATGCAGTATGACTTCCCGATGTCATCAATGATCATATTAATATATGGTTTTGATATGTTCTTTTTAGAAAGAGTTTTCAAGAGCAATTACCTCTTTTAAGAGGGTAGCTTTGAGCAATTTTCTCAAACTAAAGAAAGATGTGTTT
>JAJOOO010025888.1:0-15274 GCA_029582685.1 Solanum piurae | reverse complement strand
GGTTTGGGTTTAGAGTTTAGGGTTTAGGGTTTAGGGTTATGATTTTAGGATTTTGGGTTTATGATTTTGGGTTTAGGATTTTGGGTTTATGATTTTGGGTTTAGAATTTAGGGTTTAAGGTTTAGAATTAGGGTTTAGGGTTTAGGGTTTAGGGTTTAAGGTTTTGGTTTTAGGGTTTAGGGTATAAAATTTAGGGTTTAGGGTTCTATGTTTTGGGTTTAGGGTTTAGAGTTTAGGGTTTATGGTTTAGGGTTTAGGGTTTAGGATTTTGGTTTTAGGGTTTAGGATTTAGTGTTTAGGGTTTAGTATTTAGGATTTAGGCTTTAGGGTTTAGAGTTTTGAATTTAGGGTTTAGGGTTTAGGGTTTAGGGTTTATGGTTTAGGGTTTAGAGTTTTGAATTTAGTGTTTAGTGTTTAGGATTAATTGTTTATGGTTAGGGTTTTGGTTTTAGTGTTTTGGGTTTATGGTTAGGGCTTTGGGTTGTGAGTTTAGGGTTTTGGGTTTAGGATAAGGATTTAGGGTTTGGGTTTAGGGTTTAGCTTTAGCTTTAGGGTTTAGGATTAATGTCTTAAGGTTAGTGTTTTGGGTTTAGGGTTAGGGTTTAAGGTTTAGAGTTTAGGAATTAGAGTTTAGGTTTAGGATTTAAGGTTTAGGGTTAGGGTTTAAGGTTTAGAGTTTAGGAATTAGAGTTTAGGTTTAGGATTTAAGGTTTAGGGTCTAGCATTTAGGGTTTAGGGTTTAGGGTTTAGAGTTTAGGGTTTATGGTTTATGGTTTAGGGTTAGTGTATAGGGTTTAGGGTTTTGGGTTTATGTTTTAGGGTTTAGGGTTTCGGGTTTATGTTTTAGGGTTTAGAGTTTTGAGTTTAGAGTCTAGGGTTTAGGGTTTAGGGTTTAGGATTTAGGGTTTAGGGTTTAGAGTTTAGGGTTTAGGTGATTCAATACATATTTCATCAAGGCCTTTTACTAGAAGCCAAGATCAAGACCTTCAAAGGATGCAAGGGTTATTTATGAAGATGGAGGTGCGTGAGATGGTGTTGATGACAAACAAAGAATTTCATGCCTTGAAGATTGCAGAAGAAGGCAGTTTTGGCGAGCAGGGCCCATTTGGCGCATCGCTCAAAGGTTTAGGCGATGGTCCCAGCTTGCCTAATGCTCCAGAACGTGACCATGGCTAAAGATCACGCAGAGAAGCTCGCCACCCAGGTCGGCGCATCGCCCAACCCACTTTGTAACCTGACCCATCTCGCCCATTGTCATTCCGGGTCACTTTTGGGCCCTTTTATCAAAAACATATAAATATCTAGCTAGGGTTCATTTTAGACTTTGATTATTTTGAATGTTGAAAATTGAAAACTCATGTTTAAGTGTTGAGAGCTTGGTTAAGCTTTTGTTGAACTTTGTTAGAAACGTTGGTTGCTTGGGATATCAATTCCCTTGAGGTCATCGTAAGAGTTAAGTCTTCATCTTGTTCTTGAAGTCTTAAAGAGTATTCAAATCTTCAAAGGGAAGAACATTTGAAAAGAAGGGGTTTGATCCAAAAGGGGAAGAAAGGGAAAGAGTAAAAGTGTTTATTAAAGGGGAATTTACTAAAAGGGGCAAGTACTAAAGGACTAAAGGACAAGAGCCGGGTAGGGGCACCAGATTCCAAATTTCATAACATTGAAGGAGCTACAAAGGGTCTATTAGGTGAGCTAATTCGGGCCTCGCCTAACCATTCGGCGCCTCTCCCTTTGGACAGGTAGCTCGCCGAATTGGCTACCCATTTAAGGGAGCTACTGGAACTTTCGGTGAGTTCAAGCCTTGGTCGCCGAGTCCAATCGGCGCATCGCCAAACTACCTCTCCTATCGCCGAGTTGCCTTGTTCGTTTGTAGAGTTTGGCGAGTCCATCTTCAATATCGCGAGCTGAACTTCAACTTAGGCGAAGAAAACAAGTCATTTGGCGATCAAAAACTCAAGTTACTCCTAATCTTAGGTTTTAAAATTCTTAGTTTTTTTTCTTTTGATTCTGAAACGTTCTCAAGAATCCTAAACCGTTTTCAACTCGTAATTACTCTACTTGTTGGCAATTTGTTCTTGAATTCACTTCTTTGTTTGTGCCTTTTCTTTTCGTGCTTTTCTCATTTTTATTTCGTAGTTAATTCTTGATTCAAGTCCGTTTGTTCAATCAAGTTGTCCGTTTTTCTTCAAACAAGAATCCATTCTGACCTAGAGTTGAAATTGATACATTGTGATCGACCAAGAGGTCAAATGTTGCAAGGTGAACCAAGTGGTAGATTGGGTCCAATACCATTTGATAGGAGACAAGATGGAAACCACCCTCAAGGCGGAAATCAATGGGAAGCCAATGTCGAACATGAAGTGGGTCAAGAAGCTAGAGAAGAACATGGCAACCTCTATCATGGAGGGCATCAAAGGGGTTACCACTACAATGACCAAGGTGTCCATGGAGGCCGAGATGTTGGCATCAACTCTGTCAAACCAACTCTTCCAACGATCAAAGGGGAATGCATTCCCGATGCTTACTTAGAATAGGAGTCGCAATGTGACCAAATTTTCAATGTGAATGAATTGGCGGAGGTCAAAAGTAGTTGCTATGCTATCACTTGGCGGAGGTCGAGCGGTACGCTGTCACATGGTGGGAATACATGAAAAGGTATCACTTGGTTGTTCAAGAAGGTCATCCTCCACCATGGCCCAAGTTGAAGAGGTTGATGAGAGCCAAGTATGTGCCCGAAAGATACCGCCCAAGGATTACTTGCCAAATTGTATAACTTGAGGCAAGGAAACAAAAGTGTTGAAGCCTATCATGATGAGTTCCAAAACATAGTCATGAAGTTGGAATAAAGAGAAATTGAAGAGCATGCCGTGATTCGCTTCAAGGTAGGGTTGAACAAAGAGATTTCTTCTAAGATGACCCTTCATAGGTTTGCTACCTTGAATGATGCCTTTGAGGCCGCCCATGAGATAGAGCTAGAATTCAAGGAGGAGAAGGTGGCTAAGTACAAGACTTCCTCTTCCAATTCTTGGAACAAGAACAAAGGGGTAGCTCAAACATCGTCGAGTTGGAGCAAGGGTGCGGATCTCAAGAAGACGTATGAGAAGAAACCCTTCTAAGGGAACACTCTCAAGTACCCACCAACAGAAAAGGGTGGCAATGACCCAACCTAATTTCGTAAAGGTATACAATGCAACAAATGTAGTGGATGGGGTCATATAATGCGCGAGTGTCCCAACCGGTTGATCGCTCTAATGTAAGGAGGAGAAGTATATCTCAGTGTTGAGGAAGAGCCAATAGGTGAATGTTAGGAAGATTCTCAAGAAGAGGATGATTTGAAGATGGGGAAGATGAGGAACCAGACCTTTGTGCCAAAGAAGGAGAGAGTGTCACTCCTCTATATGTGGTGAGGCGAGCAATGATTAGTCAGACCTTGGATGATCCGAGCCAAAGAGAGAATCTATTTCACTCCAAATGCTTCATCAAGGATAATGTGTGTTCCTTAATCATTGATAGTGGGAGTTGTGCAAATGTTGTTAGTACTGCATTAGTGGAATTCTTAAAACTTCTTACCACTAAGCATGCTACGCCTTACAAACTTCAATGGTTGAGTGAGTGTGGAGAATTAAGGGTGCATCAACAAGTGATGATCAAGTTTAAGATTGGGAAGTATCAAGATGAGGTTCTATGTGATGTAGTCCCAAAGCAAACTTGTCATGTGCTACTCGTGAGGCCTTGGCAACATGATCGTTCAACCAAACATGATGGGAGAACCAACAAGTATTCACTTGTGTTGAACGGTCATAAATATGTTCTTCATCCTATGTCCCCCTCTGAAGTCAATGACATATATCAAAGGATGAGTGAGTCGAGGGAAAAGAAGAAGTGTGATGAGGAACATGTAGAGGCCGAGAGCCAAGAAGAGGATGAAAGAACGAAGTCAAAAGGAAAGGGCCAAGTATTGTTGGCTTACAAGGAGATAAGGGAGGAAATTAAGGCTGAAAGTTCTTTGATCCTTATCACACATAGGAATCATGTGCTACAAACTAACCAATCTCATTCTTCTCTTCCCGATTCTATTTCCTCTCTTTTGCAGGACTATGAGGATGTCTTCCCTAAGGAGCTTCCAAGAGGATTGCCCTCTCTTTGGGGAATTGAACACAACATTGACTTCGTGCCGGGATCACAATTGCCAAAAAAGCCGGCTTATCGAAGCAATCCGGAGGACACCAAGGAGCTACAAAGGCAAGTTGAGGAACTCCTCCACAAAGGCAATCTTAGAGAGAGCATGAGTCCATGTGCCGTGCCGGTTCTATTGGTTCCAAAGAAAGATGGAACATGGCGCATGTGTGTTGATTGTCGAGTCATCAACAAAATAACGGTAAAGTATCGTCATCATATCCCTAGGTTAGATGATATGCTTGATGAGTTGAATGGTTCTTATGTGTTTTCGAAAATTGATCTTAGGAGTGGTTATCATCAAATCCGAATGAACCCCGGTGATGAATGGAAAACCGCATTCAAGACCAAGTTTGGTCTATATGAATGGTTGGTGATACCATTTGGTCTCACTAATGCTCCTAGTACTTTTATGCGTCTCATGAATCATGTGATCAAACCCTTCATAGGGAAATTTGTGGTTGTCTATTTTGATGATATTTTGATTTATAGCAAGACCATGCATGATCATGTTGAGCATTTGAGATGTGTGTTTGATGTTCTTAGGAAGGAACAACTTTATGCTAATCTTGATAAGTGTTCATTTTATGTTGATGAAGTTGTCTTCTTATGTTTTGTTGTGAGTTCAAGAGGGGTTGAAGTTGATGAGTCTAAAATCGAGGCTATTAAGAATTGGCCAATTCGAAATCCATAAGCGATGTTAGAAGCTTTCATGGGTTGGCTAGTTTTTATAGATGATTTGTCAAAGGTTTTAGTACCATAGCAGCCCCTTTGACCGAGGTAATTAGAAAGGATAAACCTTTTAAGTGGGAAGAGGAACAAGCCAAAGCTTTTGAGGCTTTAAAATCTATGCTTAGTTCCCCTCCTTTGTTGCAATTACCTGATTTTGATAAAATATTTGAAGTAGAATGTGATGCTAGTAAAGTAGGCATTGAAGCCGTCTTAATGCAAGACCAAAAACCCATTGCTTACTTTAGTCAAAAGCTAAAAGGTGCTACTTTGAATTATTCCACTTATGATCTCGAATTGTATGCCTTAATTAGGGCTTTGGGTAATTGGCAACATTACTTGTGGCCCAAGGAATTTGTAATTAGGGATGATCATGAGTCCCTAAAGCATATTCGGTCCCAAGGAAAGTTGAACAAAAGGCACGCCAAATGGATTGAATTCCTTGAAACTTTCCCTTATGTAATCCAATACAAAAAGGGAAAGGAAAATGTGGTGGCCGATGCCTTGTGTAGAAAACATGTGTTGATAAATACTTTGTCTTCTAAATTGATTGGCTTTGACTGTTTGAAGGCATTGTATCCCAAGGATTCAGTGTTCGCTCAAATCTTCAAAGATTGTGAGGAATGGGAGAGGGAAAGGTGGATGAGGGATATGTCTTCTACTCCCTATTCCAAGTTTGATGGTTTCTTGTTCAAAGGCAAGAGACTTTGCGTGCATGTGAGCCCTTGGAGAGAACTATTTGTGAGGGAGGCACACAATGGGGGTTTAATGGGTCATTTTGGTATTGAGAAAAGTAGGGGAATTCTTGAGGAACAATTCTATTGGCCTAAAATGTATAAAGATGTTGTTCGAATTTGTGGTCAATGTGTTGAATGTCGACGTGCTAAGTCACACCTCCTTCCCCATGGTTTATACACTCCCCTCCCCACCCATCAAAGACCTTGGCTTGATATTTCAATGGACTTTGTTTTGGGTTTGCCAAGGACCAAAAGAGGTAGAGATAGCATCTTTGTCGTTGTTGATCGATTTTCAAAGATGGCTCATTTCATTCCATGTCATAAATGTGATGATGCTACCAATGTAGCATCTTTGTTTGTTGAGCATGTTGTTAAATTCCATAGAATTCCTTAAACCATTGTAAGTGATAATGATCCAAAATTCCTTAGTCACTTTTGGAAGAAATTGTGAGGTAGACTTGGTACAAAGTTGTTGTTCTCAACTTCGTGTCACTCACAAAATGATGGCCAAACTGAAGTTGTGAATAGAACCTTGGGTTCTATGCTTCATGCCGTCGTGCAGGGAAAGTTCGCCTCGTGGGAGGAACATTTGCCTTTAATTGAGTTTGCATATAATCGAGTTATTCATAATACTATTGGCATGACTCCATTTGAAGTGGTTTATGGTTTTAACCCCCTAAGTCCTTTAGATCTCACTCCTCTTGCTCAAGATGTTGTGTTAAGCTTAGATGGGAGTAAGCGAGCTGAAGCCATGCAAAAGCTACATGAAAAGGTGCGGCTGCACTTAGAAAAAAAGAACCAAGATGTAGCAAAAAGGGCTAACAAGGGCCGTAAGAGGATCGTGTTTGAACCGGGTGATTGGGTGTGGGTACACTTTCACAAGAAGCATTTTCCCACCCATCGCAAGACGAAGCTGATGCCGCGAGGTGATGGACCATTTCCAGTGATTGAGCGGCTCAACGACAATGCCTACAAGGTTGCCATTCCTCCGAAATATCAAGTGCACAACACTTTCAATGTGTGCGACCTGTCCCCTTTACCAACTGTTGGTGATGATGATCCGTCGAATTTGAGGACAAATTCTTTTCAAGAAGGACTGAATGATGCAATACAAATTTCATCAAGGCTATATACTAGAAGCCAAGCTCAAGACCTTCAAAGGATGCAAGGGTTATTTATTAAGATGGAGGTGCTCGAGATGGTGTTGATGACAAGAAAGGACTTTCATGCCATGAAGATTGCAGAAGAAGGCACTTTTGGCGAGCAGGGACCACTTGGCGCATCGCCCAACCAGCTAGCCTAATGCTCCAGAACGTGACCATGGCTAAAGATCACGCAGAGAAGCTTGCCAACGAGGTCGGCACATCACCCAACCCACTTGGCAACCCGACCCAGCTCGCCCATTGTCATTCTTGGTCACTTTTGGGCCCTTTTATCTAAACCTATAAATAGCTAGCTAGGGTTCATTTTAGACTTCGATTATTTTGAATGTTGAAAACTGAAAACTCATGTTTGAGTGTTGAGAGCTTGGTTAAGCTTTTGTTGAACTTTGTTTGAAACAATTGTTGCTTGAGATATCGATTCCCTTGAGGTCATCGTAAGAGTTAGGTGCTATAGTTGGATCAACGAATCGAGGTCAGTAGGTTTAATATACCCTTTGGTTTCCTTTTGTTTCCTCTTGTGTGTTTATCTATCAATCTTTAGTTTATTTTCTTTCGATTTCTACATATTATCATCATTTCTCTTGTGAGAATCGTATCATTAGGATTTGGGGTTAGGGTTTAGGGTTTATAGTTTAGGGTTTAGGGTTTAGTGTAACACCCCATATTCTACGTGTACTATTTCTATTTATATGATGCTTAAAATTTTCTGTGTGATATAGTTATGGACTCGGTTTCCTATGCAATTAGTGATAATAGAATAGATTTAAAGTGAATTGTCCGTAGATTTTAATGTGACTCGATTAAGTTGAAATCGATGGAAGTATTTAAACTTGAGATCATAAGGTGGTATTTGAGTCTAAAGTTTAAAGTGACATAGTTTATATAAGTTTTAAGTTAAGTAAAAGGTATTAAGGTCTAGAAATGAAATAAAATATTGAGGTGCTTGCTTGACTTCACTAAGCTAGTAGGTGACAAGTAGGTGCATCACCTACTTTGACTTATTGACCAGTCAAAGGACCAAGTAGGTGCATCACCTACTTTGACTTATTGACCAGCCCAAAGAACCAAGCAGGTGCATCACCTACTAAGACTCTTTTGACCATGTTATTGAGCCAAGTGCACTACCACCAACTTGCATTATTCTGGCCCAAGTTGATTAGAAGAATAAGGGGAAAATGGACAGTTAAGGCCCAATATTTCCAAGCCCACAAAAGATAATTTGAATGGAAAAGTAGGTGCATCACCTACTTAAATGTGTGGCTTAAATTAAAGACACATGTTGGCTGCAAATGAAGTACAAGAAAGGTGGAAAAAGGCCCAATGTTCTTAAGCCCAAAAAGGCCCAAGTGAAAAGTCCAAGTAGGTGGGTCACCTACTTGACAAATTATGGTCCAAAATGAGTGAGAACGTCGGCCAAAGCAGGTCCCTTTAAAAGGGATTGATATCAGATTTTTCCAACCATTTTTACTTTGCCAAAAATCTGATTTCTAGAGCTCTCTCTCTTCTCTCTCTTAGCTTCATACAACAGCCATTAAATACCATTAGGGTTCTTGAATATTAAGGAGTTCAAGCTATTGGAAGGTATAATTTATGACAAGTTAAGGAGGACAACCTTTACCTTGAAGAATCCAAGTCTTAGCAAGTGGTAGTTATGTCCAGCAAGGTAAGCTACTGCAATTTTCTCCCTCTTGTGCTTGAGTAAATTAGGGCACTTGGTATGTGTTAGTGAGTTGGAAATTCTTAATTTTACATGGTTTAGTATTGGGGAGGATGTTCTGGTGATTAGTGCATGTTGGGACAACCATGGAGAGGAGTCCTCCTTAAATTCAGTTATGAGCTTGTTTGAGCACTCTAAAAGGTAATGTTAGCTCTTCAAGTACTGGTGATAAAAAACCATGATTCATATTTCTTCTATTACATTATTATGTTTAAGGATTGTTTTATGTATGTTATGACATAGGATGTGACTGAATGTGCGGGGAAGTTATGGAGACGTTAAAGGATTTAAATATTGCAGGGAGGTTTGGGGAGGACCTGATATGAAGGTTGTACAGTTTATAGACACGATTTAAGGGAAAGGGAAGGAAAGAAAACATTTACTAGATAAATTGCATGCTTACTGCTTGGTTACTATTTTGGTGAGATCAAGTAGTTCAAATTGATTGATTAGCTACTAATACTAGTCTTACAACTTATTTTATTATAGATTAGTAATCTGAAGAGAAGGAGCTTAAGTCATACTTTTTGAATTGTATAGCAAGGTATGTAGGGCTATTCGATTTCCTATTTCTTTGGCATGAATCCAACACTTACATTACAAAAAGTAAGTTTTCTAAGTGCCCTTGGTAGTGACTAATCCATAGTTGCAGTTCCTACTCACTAGAGAATTAAAGTGAGTACTCTAATAAGAGTTTGTTAAAAAAATATGATGCAATACAAATTGCCTCAAGGCTATCCATTCACGAACTTCAACGCTTTGATGGAGTGTTCACAATGATGGAGGCTCTTGGTCATGTATGGATGATGAGGAGGGAGTTTCATGCCTTGCATGGGAAAATATGCACCTTGAAGGAGCTCCCAGTTGGGCAACACCATGCTTGGATGATCGCTTGGGCAAGTGAACGGAAGAGAATGGGCAAAACTGGCACTTGGGCGAGCACGAGGCCCTTTGGTGCATCGCCCAATGCCTTGGGCAATGACTCCCAAACCGCCCAAAGTTACAGGGCGTTGGCAAGAGCTGGATCCATCGCCAAATGGACTGGAGGCCCATCGGAGCATCGCCCAATGGATTGGAGGCCCAGCAGCGCATCGCCCAATGCCTGCCTCAGACCTCCCAAAGTTCCAGAAGAGGCTAGAAGGAGGAATCACATAGGATCCCTCGCCGAACCCATTGAGCGGATCGCCAAGAGGGATGAGCTAGCCCGACTTAGCTCGCCCATTGTCCATTTCGGGTCACTTTTGGGGCCAACATGTAATAATGCCTAAAAAATATTAATAGGCCTTTAGGGTTTCATTTTATACTTAGAATGATTTTGATTATTGTGGTTGTAAACCTAAACTCCTTGTATGAGTGTTTGAAAGATTGGTAAAGCTTTTGTTGATTCTTGTTTAGAAACGAGGGTTGCTTGGGATATCGATTCCCTTGAGGTCTTCATAAGAGTTAGGTGCTTCTTGTTGGATTAACGTGGTGAGGTCTTTGGGTTTAATATACCCTTAGGTTGCTCTTTGTTTCCTCTTTTTGTGTCTATCTATTTATCCTTTACTTTCTTGTATTTGATTTCCGTTGTTTTGGTGATTTTTCTTATGAGAATCGTATCATTTGGTATCAGAGTTGAGCTCAGTATCGTTCCTGCGATTTTAGTCTTGGGTATGTTGCTACAAAAAAAATATGTCAAACTCGTTTTTGTGAATTTTGCTGAAATGGGTTCGTTGATTTGTGTCTTGTTTGAAGTTTCCAAAGTTGGATTCGTGTTCCCTAGCCTTATTTGGGTCTAGGGCAGAGATTTGAATGGTTTGGTGCACTATAGAAGAATCCACCATTGAAGGTTGAAGAAGACAAAGTGGGTTTTAAAATCTGAAAGTTTTGGCAAGAAATGGAAGGCTAAAAAGTATTGGGGTATGTTCCTTCTATCTAAGAGAGCTTGTATCTCGAATTTTGTGAAATTCCGAGCTAAAATTTTTTGGGGTTTCTTATTGGGTCTTTATAGTTGTTCTTGAAGTTCTTGAAGAACATTCAAATCTTCAAGGAGGGAATCTTCAAAAGAGAAAGAGTTTGATCCAAAAAGGAAGAAAGAGAAAGTTCAAAATAGTTTGTATAAAGGGAATTTACCTAAAAGGGTAAATACTAAAGGATAAAGGAAGTGGGGGACAACAACAAGTCAATTTTTGGAATTGTGCAAGTGCAGCTTAAGGAGTTTGGGCGAATCCCGACTTGGATCGCCCATTCCAATCGGCGCCTTGCCCTTTGGGCAGCTAGGTCGCCGATTTGGACCTCATTTTGGTGGAGACACTAGAAATTTCGGCGAGCTAATCCAGGTCGCCGAACTTCCACCCAGATCACTGAGTTGCCTTGTCCGTTTGTAGAGTTTGGCGACTCAATCTTCAAGTTGGTGAGCTGAACTTCAGGTTAGGCGAATAAAACAATGCATTTGGCGATCAGAAGGTCATGTTATGACCCTTTCATCCCAAGTTCTAATTCCTAGTTTCTTTTCTTTTGATTCTAGTTCGTTCTAAAGAATCCTAAACCGACTTTCAACTCGTAAATACTCTACTTGTTGACTATTGGTTCCTGAATTCACTTCTTTGTTTGTGCTTTTCTTTTTCATGCTTTTATTCATTTTACTTCATAGTTAACTTCTTGATTCAAGTCCGTTTGCTTTAATCGAGTCGTCTGTTCTTCTTGAATCAAAAATCCATTCCGGCCAAGAGTAGAAATTGAGACCTTATGATCAACCGAGTATAAGCAATCTTCAAAATTAGCCGCATCAATATGAGAGGCAATCAGAGGTGTGCAAACACGAGTGATTGTGAGTTCATTTTACTAATGCTAACGTTGTGTTCTATTTTGTTAAGTTGTCTTAATTGTTAGGTACCATGGCAATCGAAAGTGAGACCCTCCCACTTAAGGGGAAGGTTACCTGGGAATCCGTAATAGAGGCAATTACTGATGTGAGTTGGAGAATGGCGAACATAAAAGAGTGAATAGCCTCCGTGGAGGGTAGGCTGTTGGGAACGGAGGAGAGGGTGAATGTCCCTTCGAATAAGGTGCTATCTTCAACCTAATCCTGTTGTGTATCCTTCATTTTGTATGGATTCTTATGTAGGTACAAGCATGATGAATGGAGGAACATAAGTTCCAACCAAAGAGCCTACAATTGAAGGTGTGATGGATGCACTTAGGGAATTTCCCAACATCCAAGGTAAAGAAGATCTTTCTTGCGGGCATCAAGGTACAATAGCTAAGCTTAGCACTTTTACCATTACAAATGAACAAAGTGTGAATGTTATCTTGTCTTTAGGTGAGCCTATTATAGATTCTTTACCATGTGTTGATAATGTGCTTGTTGAGAGTGTGGATACACTAGTTGATCCTATTGATGACATAATTGATTGTTCTAGCAAGATCAATTTGTGTCCACCTAGTGCTGACACCTATGCTTTGAATGCTAGCTCATTATTTTGTAATGATTTTGTTAATCAACCTATTTGTTAATGTAGTTCACTGGATGAGGGTTCTTGTAATGTGATTAAGGAACCTCAAATTAGTGGTACTAATGATAATGTTGATAAATTGAATGGGAGAGACTCTATGATCATGTCTTTTGTGGGAGATCCAATTGCTTGCTTTGCTCATAGAGATCTTGTGTTCGAAAATGCTTCGAAAGATGAATGTGTCTTTTTGAGGGTGAACTTGCATGTTTTAATTCTTCCCTAGTGGTTGATCATTCCCTCTTTAAGTACAATATGCTTTTTGAAGATGATGAAATCACTCCTAGTGATGTACCTAGGTGTGAAGCTTGAGAGCATTATAGTTCTTGACAGCTATACTTGTTATAGTAACCCACTATGGTGTGAGGCTTTCCCTCCCAAAGATGGAAATCTCTTCTTGGAAGATGAGAGTACTCTTTTAGGGAAGAAATGTGATGAGGGGGAAGGTGGTGTTTGTTTTCCTATTACTTCTTCTTTTTGGTGTGTTTCACTCCTTGATAGTATGACCAATGCTTTTGAGCCTATTGGTAGTCATACACATGAAAACACCCTAGAGAAGGTTGATTTGTGAGACACATTTCTCTATTACTTGTTTACATATGATGATGCTCATGTTGTTGAGTGGAGTAAGTTGTTGGGAGGAACAAGTGCCCACCTGATAAATGGAGGAGCACTTGATCCAGTTCTGTGGATCTTCTACCCTTTTGATCCCGGTGGATGTTTTAGGGTATTTGAATTGGTGAGAGTATCATCCTTTGGGTGGTACTACCATGTTGATGAGAAGAATAACCATTGTCCTTGTTTTCCATTTGTGGGCTTAATAGCCATGAAAATATAGGATGTTTGATTGTTCCTTAAGTTTAAGTCTCCTCGTTTAAATGTTTTAAGTGCTAACCTTTGTACTACCCATCGTGCTAAGAGGATAAGCTTCTATCTTATGATCTATATGGTTTTACAAGGTTTGGATTCGAGGACTCACTTTTATCTACTTGCATATGATGATACTCATACTTGTGTGGGTTGCATATCTTATGTTAGTAGTGGTTTTAATTGGGTAAATGAGAGTCTCCTTGACTCGATGCTATACGATCTTTTTCCATTTGACCCCAGTGCCATCCTTAAGTGTGCAGAATGTGGTAGTAACACCTTCTGTCATTTGCATGATTCTTCTGTGTGTTATTATTTGGTCCAATGTACTTGAATCAGGTATGTTTACCAATTTGGGTAGGGAATACATATGTACTTGAACCTGCTCATGAATTGGGAATGATTACTCTATTGAAGTTATCTAGTGCATTGAATGGGGTCTTAACTTGGGTCAACACTACTTCTACCTTCGCACTTAGGTATGAGAGTGTTCTTTTGCTGCTTGACATAAAGGGAGGCCTTGTGCTTATTTGGATGTGGAACCAATGAGGGCTTACATATAAAGTTCTTTAACTGTATTGGTTCCTTCGCTCTACCCCTTTGTCAATGTTTCTTACTTAGCCAAGTATCTATTGATTTGATGGGTTACAAACCCTTGGTTGATATTTGTGATTCTTGGTTATATGTTAAATTTGTACATCCTTGGCATGGTGATGAAATTGTTATTGCTAACGCTAACCCTCATGCCATGAGGATCTTGCTTTTGTTTGCTTCCGCTATAGTTTTGCAAGGTATGGATTCGAGGACGAATCCTTTTCAAGAAGGGGAGAATGATGCAATACAGATTGCCTCAAGGCTATCCATTCACGAACTTCAATGCTTTATGGAGTGTTCACAAGGATGGAGGCTCTTAGGCATGTATGGATGACCAGGAGGGAGTTTCATGCCTTGCATGGGAACATATGCTCCTTGAAGGAGCTCCCAGTTAGGCAACACCATGTGTGGATGATCGCTTGGGCAAGTGAACGGAAGGGAATGGCCAACACTGGCACTTGGGGGAGAAGGAGGCCCTTTGGCACGTCGCCCAATGCCTTGGGCGATGACTCCTAGACCGCCCAAAGTTACAAGGCATTGGCAAGAGCTGGATCCATTGCCAAATGGACTGGAGGCCCATCGGCGCATCGCCCAATGCATCCCTCAGACCGCCCAAAGTTCCAAAAGAGGCTGAAAGGAGGAATCACACAGGATCTCTCGCCGAATACATTGAGAGGATCGCCAAGAGGGATGGGTGAGCTAAGTCGGGATCGCCCATTGTCCATTTCGGGTCACTTTTGGGCCCAACCATGTATTAATGCCTAAAAACTATAAATAGGCCTTAGGTTTTCATTTTAGACTTAGACTAATTTTGATTATTGTGGTTGTAAACCAAAACTCCTTGTGTGAGTGTTTGAAAGCTTGGTAAACCTTTTGTTGATTCTTATTTAGAAACGGGGGTTGCTTGGGATATCGATTCCCTTGTGGTCTTTGTAAGAGTTAGGTGCTTCTTGTTGGATTAATGAGGTGAGGTCTTTGGGTTTAATATACCCTTAGCAACGCTCTTTGTTTCCTCTTTTTGAGTCTATCTATTTATCCTTTACTTTCTTGTATTTGATTTCCGCTGTTTTGGTGATTGTTCTTGTGAGAATTGTATCACCAAATGTACGTGTGCTTACTCTACCAAGTATTAGCATGCAAGGTTTAAACTTGTTTCACCGTCAAAGTACCCTTGGCACGTATTTCCCTTATATAAATCAAAACGATCCTAGATTACACACGGTACATATGTTTGTATGTTGGATATACAATTTGCCCATATCATGCAGACTTGCTTCAATTATCTATATATATGTCATCTTGTCACATGTTCATATGTTCCCTTTATTGGTTATTACTGTGTAACACCCTTCAAAATGAAATAGGATAATTAGAGCTTCACATGCGTGTAATGATTTATGTATTGTTCTATATTGAATTATGAGGAATTGATGGTCAATTGTGTTATATTGGATGTTGGCCTTGAATGGGAAATTGTGACCTAAGGTTTATGATGATGATGAAGTTGTGAATAGATTATTGATTCTAGTATTTTATATATATATGTTGTAGATGTTAGAATTGTGAGGTTTGATCCCTTTGAAAGTGGGGAGGTGTTTACATTATAGGCATGTTGTGATCATGGCCTTGTAGGCAAAGTTGGATGATTGTTCTTTTGAGTAATGTTGATTATGTGAAGGTAATGTGATATGATGTGAATTTGTGTATGGTCTAAGAGCATGAAAGGTGACCTTGTGTAGAAACTTTATGTGTCATGCTTGGTTGTTGTTTTCTTTGAATGACTTATAATGAAGGTGAGGT
>JAJOOO010025887.1:0-19532 GCA_029582685.1 Solanum piurae | reverse complement strand
TACGAGGTCAATAATTCTTTACGAATGTATTTTAGTAGCTTAATAATTACTTTTTATAAGGAAAAGGAGAAAATATATATACTCCTCACATTTGTGATTTAGAGCAGATAAATCACTCGATTAAAAAATGGTACATATGTATCTTTGGCGTCTAATAAATGTTTATATTTACTCTTTTTGTTAATAGAACTATATTTACTTAATTAAGAAATAAAACAAAAAAGCGTTAAATACGAGGTCAATAATTCTTTACGAATGTATTTTAGTAGCTTAATAATTACTTTTTATAAGGAAAAGGAGAAAATATATATACTCCTCACATTTGTGATTTAGAGCAGATAAATCACTCGATTAAAAAATGGTACATATGTATCTTTGGCGTCTAATAAATGTTTATATTTACTCTTTTTGTTAATAGAACTATATTTACTTAATTAAGAAATAAAACAAAAAAGCGTTAAATACGAGGTCAATAATTCTTTACGAATGTATTTTAGTAGCTTAATAATTACTTTTTATAAGGAAAAGGAGAAAATATATATACTCCTCACATTTGTGATTTAGAGCAGATAAATCACTCGATTAAAAAATGGTACATATGTATCTTTGGCGTCTAATAAATGTTTATATTTACTCTTTTTGTTAATAGAACTATATTTACTTAATTAAGAAATAAAACAAAAAAGCGTTAAAAGTACTTTTAAACTACGTAAAATTGATCAAAAATGTCATCAGTTAATAGTTTGATTTAAAAATATTTTTATCGTCAATAATTTGGTCCAAAAATACTCTTATGGTTACTTAATGGGTTAGTGATGATCAACAATACTTGAACATTTTCGTGAATAGGGTCATTTTAATTTTTTTTCAAGTCTTGTATGACTTCACATTCATCTTAATATCCACATTTTTACGACACTAGTCTTATCAATATCTTTGACTTTAGCAGCCCAACATTCACTCTCATATAACATTGTTGATTTTATAATTGTTCTATCGAAATTATCTTTCACTTCAGCAAGCATCTTTCTACCATGTAACACCCCCGGTAGCAGTTCTCTAAATTCAACTATTCAATTTTAATTTTTGGTGTAAAGTGATTGAATAGAAGGTTACATGTTCGAATCATGAAAGTATTTTAAGGTGAACTATTTACAACACACCCTTTAAGGTGCGATCTTTTTCAAATTTTTATCATAAAAGATATTTTATGCATCAGTCCTTTTATAGATTGATTACCAACGTGTATAGAATTTCTATCGGTCCTCCCTTAGCAGCCACAAGGTAAAAATAAATAAATAACAAAATTGGTCAAAAATTTACACATGTTACCTGACAATTGATTAAATTTTTGTTGCATTCATTTGTATTCTTGCTGAAATATATATATAGCTCAACTGCAGCACGCCACAATTAAATTCCCAGTGTGTGCAAAAGCCTGTCATATTCTTAATTACAAATTAAAATAAAGTTTCCACTAATTTAATTAATTCTAAAATTCCATATCAATTGACAAATACTAATCAACAAATCCTCTTTAACCCATGCCCCTTTTATGCACTTAAAAAAAGGTCTTTGTTCTTTGTTTTATTTATGTTAATCAGAAAAAATTAAACACAAGCAAAATCTACGTAACATTTCGAGTGAATGTTACTAATGGAACATGTAGTAAACTAGTAATACCTATTCTTTTTTTTTGTTGTTGATCGTTATTTCAATTGATTGGATGTTTGAGGATTCAAAAAAAATCGTGACTTCTTCGTATTTAATAAAATGTCTTCCGTCTCCTTTCATAACTATTTAGATATCCCATCGAACTCTCCAATCTAGCTAATTCAAGTTCTAATCGTTATAGTAGTATCTAAATGTCGTAGGTTGTTCAAATTGTGAATATATAAACGACTTGTATATCGGTTGATAATCCATATCAGAAGATATTCTGCGTAGAGCATAAATATATCTATTAAATTGCAACAAATAATATATATGAAGTCATAATTCCAAAAATACAATCGATTAAGTACTAAGAACCTTAAAAATTGAATTCATAGAACTTAAATCCTGATTTCGATATAATTAGACTCCATTATTAATGGAAACAAGATCTAGTTTCACACATCTAATATTTTTGAGATCCACATAGTAATTTCTTTTAATATCTTGTTTTCGGAATTTCTTTTTTAAAATAACTTAAATTCATTGACAATATACTGTCAGAGACTAAACAATCTATCATTCAGGTATTTAAATTCAAATCTGATAGAAATCATAATGGAATTAATTATAAATAGTTTAACATTCATAAAAACTGATCAACAAGAACATTACCCTTCAAACTCTCAAAGGGTGGCCATATTGATTGATGGTCTAGTTACAAATACTAGTTTTTTTTTTTTCGATTTTCGATATCCATTTTGAGACATCAACTAATTTCAATACTGCTAACTCAGTACAATTTTTATGATTTCGGCTAGTGTAAAGGCCATTCAAAAGAAAAAAAATACCGGATACTAGAATCGTATCATCCCCAGAGCTGGAATATGTAGAATCATATTCATCTCATGATCACCTTTGACGATGAAATTGCAATGGTTGTGGTTTAAATATATATGTACTATAGGTTTATGCATTGATATTATAAATGTATAGATCATTTATTATACTTTCATAATAAACTTGATAAATAAACTGAAAAATAGAGTAACAACGTGTTATATTATAAGTTATACAGGTGATATAAGAATGAAATTTTTATTGACATGATGTCTAATGTTATTGAGATTCCACAAACCAAAACAGAACTGTAAAACTTGTGACTATAATGCAAAAATAAATAAAATGATTATATATTATTTATTGTCCTATGCTTAGTTGTTGTTTCTGACAAGTCGACCATTTAGCTATTGAACTCTTTTATCTGTTTGTCTATAGTTTTGTTTGCTAGGAGAGAGCGTTAAAAACCTTATTTAGGGTCGTTTGGATATGTGAGATGGAATCCTGATTTAAAATTAGATTGATTTAGAGTTTAAAGCTTTGTTTGGACATATAATTTAGATCTTTTAAATTTGTATTTTTTTCTCATAGACATGAAAATTCTACAAGTTGTGAAAGCTATCAAAGTTTCTTCAGTTCTTATACAATCTTATCAAATAAGCAAATTGCAGTTCATAAAAAAAATATTGAATATCCTAAGGCACCACAATAATACATAGTTGTAATGACCCGGAAGATCATCTTTGGAAATTTTCGTAAAAATTACTGTTTTACTCCCCCCATATATTTGCCCCGAATCATTTCAAATCAGTTTGTGAAGTTGGTTTCGAAATTTGAGTAGAAGGTTGAGATTTTTTGGAAGTTTTAATTTCGAAAGGCTTAAGTTCGTTAAAAATGATTTTTAATTTTAATCAAAGCTTCAAACTTCAAAATGGAATTTCATCAGTTTCCAAACGTGGAATTTGGTCTAGGAAAGTTGTCGGTTTCAGATTCGAAGTTGTTTCGCGGATTTGAGGTCTTGAGTTGCAAGTTTATGGAATTTTAGCCTTTGAGCTAACTTTGATCAGTATTCGAAGTTCGGACGCTCGAATCGAATTTCCGAAGGCTCCATTGGATTAAGAAGATGATTTTAGGTTTAAGAGAGGTTTTGGTTGAATTTGCAGAAATCCCGAGCTTGGTTTGGTCTCTTTAGGCGTTATGTTAGTCTTTTTCAAGTTTCACAAGTGGTCAAAGACACCTCAAATTCATGTTTTGATGGTTTCATTGAGTTCAGAGCGTTAATTTTAGTTGGGTAGCATATCTGGTTTGTGTACTCTGGGTTTCAAACGAATTTTGAGGGTCCATTCGGTGAATTTTATGTCTTGGGAGAATTGCTGGTTTTCAATTTCTAGTAAAGTAATATTTGTTCATCGTAATCACGTGGATTTGTCCGCGATTGCGAGGTTGTGTGTTATTGTGCATCGCGATGCGTGGAGGACCATCGCGATTGTGAAACACGGTTTTGCTTATCATCGTGATCGTATTGCTAGTTGCGATCACGATAGTCAAACTAAATGAGTGGACCATTTTTAACTCAATGCGATCATGAGACCTTGTCATTGCGATCGCGAAGAGTTATTTTTTTCTGGACAATTTTTTTTTCTCAAAATCGAGATTTCTCCCAATTGTTGAACCCTAGCAGCTCATTGTAAGAGATTTCAAAAGGAATTTTTGATTTTCTTCGACTAGGTAACTTCTTTTAATCATAAAGCCTCATTTTTCCGGTCATTATTTAAGTCTTTAAATCTTGCTTTTGAGTTATAAATTGAGCGATTTTTTAAGAACTCAATCCTTTTATGAAAATACTGATTTAAGGCTTGTTTGAACTCAATTTTCAAAATAATTGTTTTGGGTAATATATTTATGTAACAATTTCGAGATATACCCTTCATTTTACGAATCAATTTTCTGGGTCGATTTGACCCTATTTTTTGTTGATAGTCCCAAATTTTTATTGTGATTTCGTATTTGAATAACTTGTATTTATTTGGAGATTTAAAAAGGGGAAAAGCTCAAGTTTTGGAGTGATTGATTGATTAAATTGAGGCAACTGGACTTCTAAATATTTGTTAAGCTTATAGAATCTTGTAATTTTTTATTGTATGTGTTGGTGGGTAATCAAATGTCACGCCCCGAGCCTACACCTTGGCATGGCTTACTTACTCAGCGAAAGACTTTACTCAAGATAAATATACTTTAAAAGAATAAACTGAACTGCTCAATAAATAACTTAGAATATAATAAATCACATTCACTGCCAAAGTGGCAACTCAAGTCTCAACTTAACTAAAAAAGGGAAAGTAAAGACTCATGAACTGACATTTCTAACTCTGTCTATGAAGCCTCTAAATAACTGAGATGGACGTCGGAACAAGACCCATGATATCCTAATGAACTAAAATACTGAAAGCAATAAAAAGGATCATTTGGAAAGCTAGGAGGCTCACCAACTGACTCTGAGTGCTCAACTGGATCAATAAAGAACTGGATGTTAATCATGGTTACTTGTGTCTGTATCATAATAAGATGCAGGCCAAATGACATCAGTTAATTGAATGTACGAGTATGTGAAGGGAATTCTAAAATAAGACATAAGCTTGAAAATAATGTGAAGAACTTACCTGGCTCAACTCAACTCAACATAACTGAACTCATTTCAATATAAAGCAGTTTAAAACAAGTGCAATATAAAGAAAAGTTGTTTAAAACATGATGTCAACTCTTTGTGTATGCAAAGATACATATAACTCTTAAACGTATGTAAAAATATAATAAAATGTGTATATAAGAATACAATTACTTCTGTGGGAGTTTCTCTAATCAACAACCATTACGTAAGAGTTATTGTGATGATACATCATTTTACCTTACGCTGCCAGGGCCGTCCTACACCTTGCCGAGGGTATAGAACCTGAACTACTAAGTGAATCCACTAGTCTATGCTAAAAAGCACTAAGGAATCATCTAAAAAGTATGACCCTTTTCTACTCATGGTGGCTACATGGTTTATGGGGGCTGTGAGTTGTCTAAACTCTCCCCCATATCGGTTCTCTATACTACTCCCAAAAATATGATACTAGCTCTTATGTTTAAAAAAAATACTTCTTTCTGTGATTTGAGATAATTGCTCAAAAACATAGCTCAAAGGCTATCTTGGAAATCAAAGTTTCCTCTCTTGCTTAATTGTGAAAGCATTTACTCTTTAACTGAAAACTAACCCAAATGCTCTTTACTGAAAAACTAGCTCAAATGCTCTTTACTGAAAAACTAGCTCAAAGACTCTTTTGGAAATCAAAGTTTCCTTTCTTTCTTAAATGTGAAAAAAACGTTTTACTCTTTGGGAATACATAGTCCCGATATACTCTTTTGAAGAAGTGAACTTCAAAATTTACTTTTTACTCAATTCAAACTCAAGTCTTAAAATAAAGTTAAAACATTTGTAAAAGACTTTTGGACGACACTATGAACTTCTCTTGACTTGACTCTTAACTGATCCTTGAATTTAATTATGGATTCAAGGATTGTGATTTGTGACAGGAAAGATCTCATGATGTTTAGGAGTGTTTTTAGATAGTTAAACATGAGAAAAGATCAAGAAATAGTGGTCTGGAACCAAGTCCGCGACGCGGAGATGCATTTTACTATTTGGTCACGAAATAAATTTTGAGGCAGAACGGTCCGTGACTGCTCCGCGACGCAAGAAATATTTTTCCAATTGTGAGGAATAAGTCCGCAACGCGGACCTGGTACCCAGATTCTGCCGACTTGTTCCTTCTTCATTTTCTAACCCCAATTCGCCTTAATTCGGTTCTTTTTCTCAAATTCCCTTTAGATTCAGATACCCAACATATGTACACGAGAATCTAATCAAACACAACTCTAAAATCGACCTTAAACTCTCAAGAAATCCTCAATCTTATCCCAAATTCAAGAACTAAAGCAATTCAAGAGCACAATTCAAGAACATCAAAGTCTCAATCTTTTAGGATGAAAATCATACTGAAATAAACATTTTTGGCGTGTGGGTGAACGAACCCAACACTGTGTGAACTCACATACCTCGTAGGGATCACCCCTTGACGAAATCCACAAGCGATTCTTGAAGATCTTGACGATTCTTGCTCCTTCTCCTGTTTTCTCCTCTTCTTTTCTCTTCTATCAAAACTCTAACTCTTTTTCCGAAAGCGTAAACTGAATCCTATCAGTTTAGACCCCAATTAATTACCGAAAAATTAAATTCAGTTATGGGGTATGGAAAAGACCATAATGCCCTTCTAAAATTCCGGATTAGACTTTTCTTATTCGAACAACTCAAATTCAAATGGGAATATCTTACACATACAAACTCGAAATCGCACAAACTCGGCGGCGTTGGAAAGATTATTCCAAGATCATTCTTACGATATCTGGAAGCACACCTAAATCATCTTGAGTTAGGAGTTATGGTTGTTTGAAGTTGACCCAAAATTCAAACTTAACTTAACTTAACCAATTTTCCAGATTTTTATTATTTCCAAAAATCATTTTTTCTAATTCTGGCTCTTTCTAGTTCTTTCAATTTGTGAGATGTTATATCAAAATTGGTGAGATGATTCACATAAGAATTATGTATGGTAAATTGATGATGTGTACTTGCTAAATAACTTGGGTTAAAATGAGAATCTTGTTGATTTGTATGACATGACTATGTTGTGGGCAATTGACCAAATGAGATAAATCACTTGATGTTATGATTTGATTGACTGTTGTTGGATATTGGTGTTTGAGTTATCATCTTCATATTTGTTCATTGCACTATTATGTTTGCATTGATGTTATACCACTGTTATGATGATATTGATGAGGATGAGAGGAAATAGAGACCAGGCCACACATCCTTAGCAGAAACATTGAGTGGAAATAGGGATTGGATCACACATCTGTGGCGGAAACATTGAAATAGAATTGGGATATGGTCACACACCCATAGAAAATGCATGGACTAGAATGTCCTTCATGGATTCTGGACTTAGATTCAACATATGTGTATCGTATGATAGACATGTAACACTTAACTTGACATTGCATTGCATTATACCTCATATGTCATTTGTGAACTTATTGATACTTCTTTGGTGACCTTGTGATTGATGGACTTGGTGTTGATGTTGATCATTGTACTGTTGAAGGGTTATTATTGAACTATGTGCTACTTGAATTATGAACAGTTAGGTTGAACTAATTTTTGTGTAGGTTGTAGTTTGTGGCGGTTGGGTGTGAAATGAGTACTTGTATTCTATTTTACTTTACTGTGTGTTATTATTTTACTTGTTGAGTATCATGTTATTTGATAATCACCCCTTGCTTGTACACTTGTGTAGATTTCGAATTCGGATCTGCATGATTATTCTCTTCTCTACTTCGTCTAAGGCTTTATTTGGAGACTAGAGAGGTAGTTGTTTGTCTCTTTGGCAGGCTCTCTTGCTCCTTATTATGTTCTTGTTCTACTTTAGAAACAAAGACATTTGAGACTTGCATTTCATTTCAATTCATTTATAATACATTAGTGGCTTGTACATGTGACAAACGTATTTTGAGTATTTATAAGAATTGGCAAAGTCCACATTTATGTTTATCGATAGTTTAGTTTATGCATTTCTATCATTATATTTGGATTTTAGGCTGACTTATCTGGGTGAAATGAGACAAGTGCCATCACACCTATTTTTGGATCGTGACAATAACATATCTCATTGCCTTTTATAAATAAATATTTGTGATTGCAAAATTTCAAATACACATATTTTTATAAAGATTCAGTAGTCAATAATATATAGTAGTAACTAATTATTCTTTAATATAATCATTTCATATTGTATGTATATTGTCTTCATACCGAACATTAGTTATTATTTTTTATTTTACAAATCTAAAATAATGAGTCCTTTTTTATCAAAATATAAAATTATGCGTTAATTGAGTTTTTCATTTTTAAAAATTGAAATAATGATTAAGAATCCCAAATCAATTTTTTTTATTTAGAGACTATGGAATCATGATCTCATATCGCATCCATGTTCAAACACACGCTTAGTATGGTTTCAAATAACTTTACTATTTTCTCTATTTTAATTTATGTAATATCGTTTAATTAGACACAAGAAAAAAAAAGAATTTTAAAATTTGTGATTTAAAATAACATAAAAGGGTCATATTATTTGTTGATTTACTATAGAAAATAACTCATGTTTGTCTTCCGTTATATTTTTTCAATAAATATACTCATACAATCATACTTTAGTGTTGTATTTACCCCTCACGTGTTAAAACTAGCTATATTAATCTCTTACCCTTTAAAACTTCATTTTCAGCTTTAAAAGATAGTGTGAAATGAACAATATATTCAACCTCATTTGACAATAATTAAATGAAAAAGGTCAAAAATGTCATCCGTTAATGTTTTGATCCGAAAATGTTCTTGTTGATAGTTTGGTACAAAAATATTTCTATTGTACTTAATTGAGTCAAAAATGTCTTTTCCGTAATAAACATGTGACTTTTATTTTTTTAAACACGTTATTTTTCTAATAAAGATATTATTTTTGAAGAACCCCTTTCCTATTTCATTTCTTTTAAAAAAAAACCCTTTAACTAATGAAAAAGTTAAAAAAAATAATTAAATCTTATTTTATCAATTAAAATAGAATAACCTCATACTTAATTGATAATATATATATATTGTAACGATCGGGTTCCGTTGTTATATAAAAACCAACGGGAGAAAATTTTGGGTCGGAAAACTTTTTTTGTAGTATCTTGAAATTTCTCAACCTAGTTCAGATTTAGATGAAATCAGAGTATTTAAGGTGTAGGAAAACCTGGTATCAATCGGGTGATTTAATTATGATTTTGATTACATAAGTAGTTAGATAACTCGTTAAAGAATCCGTACGACTTTACGGAATTAAATTCGGGTGAGTAGAACTCCCGGAATCGATCTTAGTGTAAAAGATATTTTCTAATCGTCGTTGATTGGAGGTGTGTTGTGAAATGGGAGTTTTGGAATTCTTAATTTAGCTCACTGTCTCGCATAACCCGCTTTGGCGCTGGGTTTTGCCGCTTTGGCGAGGCCGCTACAGCGGGGTGACGGCCGTTGTGGCGGGCTCGACGCGAATTCAAATCGTTAATAAACCCCTAAATGACCTCATTATGCACTTTTTTACTTTTAGAGCTAAGGAACAAACCCCAAGTGACTCCTACTCGTTTTTCACCATTCTTAAGGCTAAAGGTAAGTTTTTCACTCCCCGAATCCATTTTTCGATCCGTAAAACGTAATAGAATGGGTGAATAATGATGGGGAAGTTTTTTTTTTATAGATTCTATGGTGGAAACAACCCTAATTTGGATAATTGGGATCATGAATTTGATCTAGGATTCATAGAATTGTTAGTAATCTGGGTAATTAATGATTGTTTATTGATTTTCGTATTATATTAATTGTTTGTAGACCAAGGACAAGTGGAACGAATTTGGAAAGGGAATAATCAAGTTTCTTAGGGTTTCAAGCTTGTTTCGAGGTAGGTGATGGTTGTGATCCTATGATTGTGTGATGTATGCTTATTCTTGCTTCATTATGATACTTGTATATGTATGAATGTTGCAATGTTGATCACTCTTGTTGTAAATGAGATAGATTAATGATGAATGCCATGAATCATGACTTAAATGTATGATCTTAATTATATACTTGTGATTGTGATTGTGGTGTGTGAATGGGATTGGTTGCCACGTTCCGGCATAACTAACTTGGATCGGTTGCCACGTTCCGACATAACTAACTTGGATCGGTTGCCACGTTCCGACGTAACTAACTTGGATCGGTTGCCACGCTCCGGCATAAATATGGTATCGGTTGCCATGTTCTGGCTTAACATTGAGATCGGGTACCACATTTCGGTATGCTAACTATTTGGGTTTCGGTTCCATGAGAGGGCCAATGATGTGATATAAAATGTGAAACTGATAGTTCTTCGTAAATGTTGATAATGTTGTATATGTTGATATATATATGTATGTGATTATATTATTGTCTTGACTTGTTTATGTTGCACTAGTGGGATAGCCGTGTGATCCTACCAGTACACTGTGATTGTGTACTGATACTGCACTTACTCTTAGTTTTGTTAAGTATAGGGCATCGTAAAGCGGCCACGGACAGACCTCGCTTAGGAGATCAGTGATCGTTGATTCGAACTCAAGGGTGAGCCAATTCTTCCGGGCTGCCATGGGATTCTCTTTCGTCTATGTCCACCATTTCCGGACTTAGACAATTGTTTTAGTTAGTTGATTAGTTCATTAGTTTGGGGTTGTATTCCTTCTTTTTTAGACTTGGTTCATTGTTAGATGTTTTGGTACATTTACTTTTAGGTTCTAGGTAATGCGTTGTTAGTTTATTTTTATTAGACTTTTGTTAGAGTTTATGGGAACTCTATTTTTATTCCCTTAGTATTTGACTTAAATGCCTTAGTTATTGCTTTAGTTGCTTGGTTTGGGTTGTAGTAGTGGTTCTCCCACCGAAGTGTTAGTGTGGGTGTCAATCACGATGGTCTGGATCGTGACAAAGTTGATATCAGAGCCTAGGTTCATTGATCTCGATGCACCAAAACGAGTCTAATAGAGTCTCGCGGAACGGTACAGAGACGCGTTTACATTTCTTCGAGAGGCTACAGGACTTTAGGAAATCTCTTTATTTTCTCTTGCCTCTTTTCGTGCTATAACTTGATTCCAATTGGTATCTGTTGATTCAAATTTGTATCTAACCTCCTTCACTCTTCTGTCCACAGATGGTTAATACTAGGTATAACAACGTTAGGTCCGTAGCTCCCGTCAATGCTCCAGCTGAGGAATTTGCAGCGAGAGGTCGCGGTCAAGGCAAGGGTAGAGGAAGAGATAGAGGTAGAGGCAGTGGTGCTGGAAATGGAGCTCTTGTTGAGAATGTTCCTATGAATGAGAACCCTCATGCGCATCATGAATAGATTGAAGAGGAGAATGTTGATGTTGAGAATGTTGAGGATGTGGGACAAGAGGAAGAGGTGTAGGTTGAGACTACTGAAGTTCCCCCCATAAACCCAGTGTTAGTTGATGTTTGCGTAATCAAGGACACAACTTCCGATGAAAGTGTCTACGATCGTGCAATAGTATAATAACCCAACCAAGGGTTGGGATCGTTCCCAAGAGAGTGATTTTGAGAATTAATAGAAAAATAAAATTTAGTTCTAACTAGTCATAGCTAAAAACATTATAAATTAAAAGGGGACACAAAAGTGTCAATTAACAATGGGGTTTTGTCACTAGTAAGTAAAAACAACAAAATAAACAAAGATTTCTAAGTAATGAGAGGGAATTCTTGGGATGTGATAGGAATATAGGATAGACTAAATCATTGGGTACATGTTTTTTATAGTAAATTCATTGAGTATTTGTGACTAGGCTAGACTTTAAAGGGGATAAGCTCTCTCTCTCGAGCAACTTACCTCGTTTCAAGCGGGTTCCTCTCGTACACCCACTTGCCGCATGAAGAACAACCTCCGCCTTAACCCACTCACTCTCTCGAGCTGAGTGTGTGGACATGGGACTAGGGTTCACTCTCTCGAGCTGAACCTCATATCGACCCACTCGCACTGGCAATCAATTTAGTGGTCTTAGTTTTACGATCTCTCTCTCGAGCAAGACGAAACATATATATGAGATTATATTTGCAACTACAATCTCATTAAGTTCATCCACAACCATTAAACAAAATCACATTTAAACTACAAATAGACTATCAGCAAGCAAGGCCCAATAACTAATCTAACCCATATTCACAAAATCACACCCAAAGAATTGGAGGTTTTAGCCACACATCAAAATATAGAAATTTATACCTAAATGAGCTTGCATTCAAATGGGTATGAAGATTTAAGTCTTGCTACAGGCCAAGAATGAAGAATCCAAGAGACACAAGTCCAAATCCTTGGAGATGAAACCCTCTTCTTCTTCAAGTTTTCAAAACCCTCTCAAACTCAGAGCAAAAGTAAAAAGTATTATTCTATATGAAAATTATATTAATTGTTCCACACTAAATATCTGATACTAAGCTACAACTCTCATCGAGTATTTATAGTTTTTAACAATCTGTGCTGCAGTGGATCATTCGGCGACATTGGTCGGAATTGCCGATCAACTCGGCGATTCGCCCTTTGGTGTAGTTCATCGCCGTCTTGCACCATCCTTCAGCATCGTCGTGCTCTGATCATTGGGAGACATGGTACTGCTTCGCGAAACTTATCGGCAATACGTCGACTGCTCCCTTTTTTCGCCGACTTGATCCTTTCCTTCAGGGGTCAGCACACTGGAACAAAAGGAGAAGTAAGACCATTCGGTGACTCACCAAGTGGACTCGGTGATCCTCAGGCCTTCATTTCTTCGTTCTTTTCAGCCTTTTCATTTCTTTTTGCGACGTAGTGTCCATACTTTCCTTCAAACTTCAAATACCTGAAACTTAAATATTTTCATCAGATATTGAGATAAAATAAGCATTTGAGGACACACTTTCTATTAAAATATAGCCCTAAATGAGTCCAATTTGTGGACTCATCAACACCCCCAACTTAAACTTTTGCTTGTCCTCAAGCAAACTCAAGTTCAATCGTTCAAAAAGGGTGTCTTGAACAGTGCTACACAAGACTCAATCATGAATGCACACAATAAGACTCAATTTACTTATGCAAAGATTAAATGTGCACTCAAAGATTCAAGTTGTGACTCACCAATATCAAAGAACCTCATGCTCACAATACTTGCTTCAAATGCAAGTTCAAGCTAAACCAAAGTGTTCAAATGCCCTCACACAAGGAATGATTCCAATTTCACACACAAAGGTCTGATCATTTAAAGCTCCGGAATCAAATGCAACGCTCACTCTCACAAGGAAGAACACAATGCATGCTTTCACCCTTAGGTTTGCCTGTATTTTCCAATCAATATTTGTTTCACTCAAGATCTAAAAGGTCTTTTCAAGGCTTGTAATGTGGATGAGTGCAAATGTATGATCATTTAGGCTCAATGACTTTCATCCTCGTGAAATGTGTTGCTCACAACACTTCCTTTCATTTTCCTTCATCACTCTCTTTAGTGCTCATAAGTCAACCTATTATTCACTTTCCATGGATTATTTGGGAACCCCATTTTTTTGTACTTTATTCCACAACTTTCTTTTTCATTCTTTTTATTTTTCTTTCTCTTTTTCTTTTTTTTTTATATATGGAGGGGTTCCATTTTTCTTAAAAACCATGGAAAAAGGGGACTTTCTTGCACTTCGTGATTTGCCCTTATCTTTTCACCACACCCCCAACTTAGGCTTGGCCTAAGTTGGCTATTCAATTGACCACAATTCAAGAGGATTATAAGTAGTGGATAAAGAAAGGTTATGGTTTCATCAAGTTTCTTCCAAAGAAAGGTAAGGCTCAAGCAGTGTTCAAAAGAGAATCACACATTCACAAGATAGGTCACAAAAGAGGTATATGTCAAATTGGCTCACACTCTTAGAAGTTACCTAAGATCATATCAAGAGATAGCATCACTTAGTTGACCGGACCAATGGGGAAAATTCTAGGATCTATCATGCATGGTTCAAAGTAAGCTCATCACACTAGGCATTGACACTATAGTCAAGCATGACTCCACACTTTCGCTAGTGTGCAATGATCATCACAAGACACTCAATTTGATAACAGGCTAGTCATAACGAGATGCAAAGAGTTTACATATTATCTATGCAACTTTATTTGACCTCATTGTAGCCGTGCATTCATGTTCGTTCAATTGAGAGAACTATTCAAGTCATCGATATTGATCAGAATCGAGACTTAATTTTTGTAAAAGAACAGCCACATTCAACACATGAGAGGTGAAAAAAAAATTCGGATGGGTCAAAATTATTTTTTGTAATTTTTGCAATTTAAAATAAAAGGAGTCATAAGTCAAACATCCACAGAAAAGCAGTATTAACACAATTTTTAAACAGAACAGCCTAATATGTACACAACAACATGAGTCACAAAAGGTGAACCTCACCCCACCACAAATAAAAAGCGATTTGTCCTCAAATACAATTAACACAGAATCCGAAAGGTAAAATAAAGAAAGACGGAGAGGGAGGTAAAGAGGGGATTCTGTCTAAGTAGTCGCTACATCTGTCTGGGAATCAGTTCCTGGAGTGACTTCCAGAAGGACCAGTTCCATTGAATCCAGCAACAGATGCTAGGGAGGCCTGCACAGCAGCATCTATCATAATTGCTTTCATCTCGGTCAGGTCTCCATCTATAGCTCTCTCAGTCTCCTCATGCATCTCTTCATCAGCTTCTGTATCTGACTCAGGATCGGTTGTCTGCTCCACTCTATCCCCGTGTCCAGTGGTGGTCTGAGGCATCTCAAGCACATCTGGAATTTCTATTGTTCCAAAGACCATGAATACATCAGTGGACTTCAGGTGGTTTACATATTTTCGCAGCTCAACAATGGCAGCTTTTAAAACTGTTACCTCCTTTGTGGCCCCTTGGTTGTGCTCGCACACTGCTATCCTGGCCGCCAGGGCATCAATGATAGTGCTCATAGGTGTCACAACATCAGCTAGGGCAATCTGGATCATGCTTGGAAAAAAGGGCCCTAGACTGGCAGCCCGACAATCAGCAAAAATGGTAAGATGTCCCATCCGGAGCAAAGAAGCCTGGGTGAGTGGAGGCCGGGAAACAGCAGCAATAGTAGTGGGTCTGGGAGACCTTGCAGCAGCAGAAGAATCTGGAGGTGCCTCTACAAGTGATGATTCTATGTTTACTAACTCCACCAATGTTGCCTTCTTTTTTTTTGGTTGATCCTTAAGGTACTCGGCTTCGATCCTCCGGATATCAGTAAAGGCTATGGACATCATTTCCACATCCTTCTTGGCATCCCGAGGTATCCGAACTTGTTTGCATAATGTTGTGATCAATACTGGGAATGAAAGTGAGGTTTGGCTCTGCCTTGCACGCATGAGTATCTCTGAAATGATGATTTCTCCTAAGTTTATCCGAGTGCCCTCTATGATGCAACCTAGGTAAGCTATCTTGGCAAGGCGAAGAATCGACTCATTCTGGGGTGGCATGATTGTGTTGCTGATAAAACTGAACCAGAACTTTGCTATTATGTTTAGTTCATTCTTTTCAATCGGAACTCCTTTCGCCAACCACTTTGGAGTCTCGTCTGAAATTAGTGGACATGCCTAAGACCACGTTAATCGCCTCACTATCACACTTCACCCTCCTGCCTCTAACAACCACATAGTCTACCTCTTTGAAGGCTGATGTTAGCTGTTTTTTCTGGGGTATTAATGCACTGTAGAACTCTCTTACCCAATTTGGAATATAAGGGCCGCGGGGCTTGGTGAAGATTTGGAACTTATGGTATCTCAGGCATTCCATTATCTCTGGGTGTCTGTCTATAACCCCATCTAAGGACAGCCATTTTTCCTCCAGAATTGTTCTCTTCAGCTTTTACTCAATTCATTGACTTAGGCGGAGGAACCTGTACTGGAGGCGCTAACACCATCGCTTGCTCTGGAACTGGAAATGTAGGAGTGGTAGGATGGGTATTCCCGATCCTAGATGGATCATTCAGCTTTTTAGTTCGTCGCTCAGCCCTCTGTGTTATTAACAGATCATCTTCATCAGAACCTACATCTTTGCTTTCAGATTGGTTGGGATCATTTCTATAAAAGTCATTACTTTCAGTGCTTGCATCTGATAGTTCAAGGGTCTTATCTTTGCCCTTGCCTTTCCCACCAGTTGTGGAAAGTTTAGCAACCTTGCTTCTGGATGCAGCTGTATCCTTGTTGATTTTAATCCCTTTTGTTTTACCTAAGGGTTACCTTCTTTCTCCTGCAACTTTAGTTCTAGCCATTTATGCAAAGAATTTAGGAAGAAGTTAAAACAACGAAATCAAATTTATAGGGACAGAATTGCAAATTATATCACCGAATAGATTAGCGAATCGCCGAGTTGCTTTGGCGTGCAGGGTTTTATCCGTCGAAATATACAGTGCAATAAAGGTTCGGGGGTGCAGACAAATGGCGATCGAGGAAACTTTCGGTGAGTCGTTGAATACTTTTGGTGATCAGAGACTTCTCGCCGAAAGTTACAGAATCCATATCTGAAGTAGCATGAAATTAAAGGCGGGATGCAGTCATTAGACGAACCGTTGAGTGGGTTGGTGAGCTCGACCCAGCTCGCCAATTGGCCCATCATGCCTACTTCCCATCTATCTACTGGACTTCAACCCGCAACCCCCAAAAGAAAATCAAAACATGCACTATATCACTTAAGCATACAGTTTTCCCGGCGTTTGTTCAACTTAAACATTATGCAGGAGCACCTCATAAAATTTCATTCATGATAAATCATCAGAACGGGATTCCAAAATTCAAAGCAGACGGGTTGGATTGGCGAATCAAAAGAGGCACTTGAATAGTCCAAAATTTATCATAAAGGTACAGTAAACGACATAGGATAAAATTACTTGCAATGAGAGTATAAATATCACAATTAAATGCAGGGTTTGGAGAACAAACCTTTTAGGCAGATTAAGTCAAGACTGTGATGTTAGGCAACAGATTAGTACAGATCCAAGCACTACTAAATCAGACAAAATGCTCACGAGATGCGAAATTTTTTAAAATACTAAGTAGGCGATTCGCCGAGTGTTTATCTACCTCGCCTAGTTTTATAGGACCTTCAGTCAAAGTGAGGATCCAAACAACAATCTTTATCGGGGTCGCCGATCCAGTCGGCGATTCGCCAATTGGGCTTGTGTAATTCATCTTGTACTTTTCACAGACTTTCATGCCCAATCCTACAAAATCAAAACACCTTTATTTCAAAAATAACAAATTACAAACATTTAAGGGTTTTGGGTTACCTCCCAAACAACATCTTAGTTAACGTCGTGGCACGACGCAATGCTCCAATAGTGAGGTTTGCCTCAATTTCATCAGGAAATCCTTCTTTAAAATCCGGATAGAGTTCAGTCAACACTTGAACCATTTGAGAACCTAGTAGTTGAATGAGCGTAGCAAGGGAGGTCGTCATCTGGTTCAACAGCAATACATTCTCCTTGAGCTCCTCCAGTACCCTATGTTGCTCACTGGATTTCTGGAGTAGAAGTGCGAGCATTTCTTTGTTCTGTCCATCCTCCTTGTTCTTAATTCTTCTTCGTTCATGAGGAGGAATGTAACGCTCTTTTTTTTTGCACTGGACTTCAAGATCCTCAATTTTCATTGTCATCTCATCTAACTAAGTTAGCAGGATCACTAAGTTGAAATATCTCCTTTTCATTTCCTGATCTGGCTCAGTTAAGTTGTCTAGAAATTTGGCTGCTTCCACATAGGATTGTTGTACTAGACTACCCGAGGTAATTTGATCAGCCATCATTCTGTTTCCTAGACTAAGACTTCGGTAGAAAGATTCCAAAATGACTCTTTCGGGGATTCCGTGAATAAGGCATTGACCTAGAAGTGCTTTGAACCTCAGTCATGCCTCATGAAGTTGTTCGCCTTTCGATTGCCTAAAAGTTAGGATCATATCTCGAAACATCGTCCCTTTTAATGACGGCAGCTCCATCAGCTTGCAAGTACTGCTCGATATGTTCAACTCCCATATATCAAAACTCTAATAATCCAAACAAAACTAAAAATTAAGTTAATAGACTACAACTAAGAAGAAGAAATATTTTACTTAACTAAGAATTCCCAAATAACCCCACTCTCCGACAGCGGTGCCATTTTGATAATTGCGTAATCAAGGATACAACTTCCGGTGCAAATGTCTATGATCGTGCAATAGTATAATAACCCAACCAAAGGTTGGGATCGTTCCCAAAAGAGCGATTTTGAGAAATAATAGAAAAATAAAATTTAGTTCTAACTAGTCGTAGCTAAAAACATTAACGATTAAAAATATTGTGAATTAAAGGGGGACACAAAAGTGTCAATTAACAATGGGGTTTTGTCACTAGTAAGTAAAAACAACAAAATAAACAAAGATTTCTAAGTAATGAGAGGGGATTCTTGGGATATGATAGGAATACGGGATAGACTAAATCATTGGGTACATGCTTTTGATAGTAAATTCATTGAGTATTTGTGACTAGGCTAGACTTTAAAGGGGATAAGCTCTTTTTCGAGCAACTTACCCCGTTTCAAGCGGGTTCCTCTCGGATACCAACTTGCCCCACACTACTGGAAATATAGCTTGTGGCAACAGTTCCGTTTCTGTTGCTGTAGATAGGAATATCGTTGCCATACACATATTGCAACGGTTATAGCACCCCTCCCAATAGATCTTGTTGCAGTAGATCTATGGCTACGGTATTTCGCAACGGTGAATCTAACTGTCGCAATACGAACTTATATTGCGACGGTACTTATTTTAACCTATTGCAACGTTTTTATGCTTTTTTTGGAACGGTTTGTAAACCGTTCCTAAAAAAGTCTTTGCGACACTTATTCTCTTATTGCAACGAGAGTTACTTTAAGCTATGGCGACAATTTGGAACCCCCTATTGGGACGTTTTGTGAACTTTGCCTACAGAGTCTTTGCAACGATTTACAAACTCAATTGGGACGTTTTGTTAACCGTTTCTATTGTGTCTGAGCAACACTTATTTTATCCTTGCAACGGTTCTTTCTTTGAGGTATTGCAACGAATCTAACCTTTTTAGGGACGTTTGTGAACTGTTCATATAGTGTCTTAGGTAACACTTTTTTATATTTATTGCAACAGTTTTCTCTAGTCTATTTGCAATGGTTTAATAGGACTATCGTGATAGTTTTCTTCACTATTGTCAATTATATTTGATTACTAGCACAGTTATTCTAGGGCTACTACAACAAACAATACAAGCAATTTTAACAGATATTATAAGAAACAAAATCGCAAAAATCAATATAT
>JAJOOO010025886.1:0-17903 GCA_029582685.1 Solanum piurae | reverse complement strand
ATCTTTTCATTTTATTTATGATTTAGCTTCCGCATCAGTTTATTATCTTTAGTATGCTCATGATCATGCCAGCAGGGTTAGCTTGGGATCACTTGTGGTCCTAGGTCCCGTGTCCGCGTCTCGGGGGTAGTCTCAGGGCGTGACACCTCTGCTCTAGATTGCTGCTGCACGAGTTCACTAATGCGCGGGTGGGGACAATCTCTCCTCATATGTCCTGGTTCTTCACAATTGTAACAACAGTGGTCAAGAGACGGCATGTTGCTTGGCGCAAAAAAGGCTCCCTGACCGTCCTGAGTAGGATTCTGCTGGGGAGTCCCCCCTAAGTAACCACCTGTAGAAGCGGGCATAGCTGACTGAATTGGACGGGCTGCAATTGCCTGCCTACCTTAACCTCTGGAGTAGGAGCCATTAAAGTTACATGTATTCTTGGGCTCTTAGATTAAGCCTTGGCCTGCCTGTCTCGTCGAAATGCTTCTACCTTCTTCACAAAGTCTGTCACTTTATTAAAGCTTTTACCTGCAGAGGTGCAGAGGTCATATGAACATACAATACCTGCAACTCGGGAATCAATCCCTTCATGAACAAATAGATCCTCTCTTCCTCTATAGTGACCAACTGCATAGCATATCGGGACAAGGCATGAACCTTAGCCTCATAAGCAACTACAATTATACCACCCTGCTGCAAGGCCATGCACTCATCCTTCTTGTGGTCCCTCAAAGTCCGGGGCACATACTTCTTTAGAAAAAAGGCATTAAACTGAACCCATGTGGGTGGAGGCAAGACTGGTGATCGACATTCCACAAAGGCTCTCAACCACTGCTTAGCCTTACCTTGAAGTTGAAAGGTCACGAGCTCAACTCCATGTTGGTGCACAATGCCTAACTTGTGAAGTCTCTCATAGCAATCTAGGATGAACTCATATGCATCCTTACTTTCAGAACCATGGAACACTAGCGACTTTAACTTCAAAAAGATGATCATCACCTCGTGCTCAGTGCAACTCATCACAGGGACCAAAAGTGGATGGAAGAAGGTATCATCACCCAACATTCCACCCATCTTATGGACTGTAGCAACAATAGGGCGGATGAGTGGAATTTGAGCAGCTTGCATCGTGGGAATGGCTCCAGAGGTGACTAACCAACTCATAAAAGTCAAAATCTGTTGAGCTATAGTTGGATCCAAAGAGGGAAGTCCTGTAGTCCCAGTTTGTGTATCCTCCTCTAGTTCAACATCATCGTCCACCTTTATCTCCAAATTCTCTTCTACCTCGTCCTAGGGTGCGGGAGGGGCTTCATCCCTGGGTACATTGTCAGCTTGGGCTTTATCACTGGCGGGTGCTATCCTTCCTCGGCCTCTGCCCCTTCCTCTTCCTCTACCCCTGCCTCGGCCACGTCCTCTCACTGCAAGCTCCCTTGCTATTTCATTGATTGGAGCTACTGGCCTAGCGCCGTTTTTTCGCGTGTTAACCATCTGTGCATCGAAGAGTGAAAGAGATTAGATACCAATTTGTATCTCCGAATACCAATTGGAGTCAAGTTATTAGACGAAGGGAGAAGAAGATAGAGAGATTTTCTTGAAGTCATGTAGCCTATCAAAGAAAAATACAGACGTCTCCATATCGTTCCGCAAGACTCTACTACACTCGTTTTGGTACAACCAGATCAATGAACCTAGGACTCTGATACCAACTTTGTCATGACCCAAACCGCCATGATTGGCACCACACTAACTCTCCGGTGGGAGAACCATTACTACAACCCAACTAAATAATACTAACCAAAACACCGACATTTAAATATGTGGAAACATGTTTAAATAATCAATTTAAAAGCTGAGTTCCCATAAACTCGGTAAGTTATCAAAAACAAACATAATCAAGCAGAATTTCAACCCTCTAGAACCTAAAAGTTATTGTACCAAAACTTCTAACTAAACGGTCTAAGAGAAGGGGACGCAACCCCAAAACAACTAAACATAAATTAAGAGTCTGAAAGGTCTAAGTCCGAAGGAAATGGACTGAGATCCTACATGAATTAATGGTAGCCTGAAGTAACTGGCTCACCCTTGAACTTGACAAGTCAGTGATCACCTAGTTGAGGTCTCTCAACAGCCGCCTACAGATGCCCTGTACTCAACAAAGAAAGAGCAAGTGCAGTATCAGTACACAAACAATGGTGTACTGGTAGGATCACACAACTATTCCAGTAAGTGAGACATACAAAAGTAACTACAACATTAACAATTTACCAGTTCATGCCCAGTAAATTAGTTTCACAATATCAATCTCAAATGCAACAGTCAATGATGATCCTCTCATGGAACCTACACTCAAACTGTTAGTGTGCCGGAAAGTGACACCTTACTTAATAATGTGTCGGAACGTGATACCCGATCCAATTATGTATCGAAATGTGACACCCAATCTAATTAACCACAATCACAAACACAATCAGATAACATGTTCATTGCATGCTAAAGAATCATAGGTAGTCGTTTCATGAGATTCATTTCATCTTTACCCATTCACATACACGCACAAATACAATGGAGCAATTAGCAGACATATATAACAAATACATGAAATCAAACCATTACCTACCTCGAAACCAAGCCTGAACACTCTTAAGGAACTTGAGCTATCCATTTTCAGAATCTCTCAGCTTGTTCTTGGTCTAAAACAAGTAATTAATACAAAGGATCAATAATAGATGCCTAGTTTACCCGGATTATATAAAAAAAATACTAACCCTTGGCCAATCCCATGATCCTAATACCCAACTAGGACTTTTTCCACCATTAAATTAAAGCATAAACCCTCCCCCAAGGATAAATATGAAGGATTCTAAGTTCTAAGAATCAATTTACGAATTAGGGGAATAATTGATTTACCTTTAGTGTGAGAATTAGTGAAAAAACAGAAGAAATAACCCCAAGTCACCGTTTTGCTCTCCAAGAACGAAGTTCGCATAAAAATAACGTTTTTGGGACTTTTCCCATTTTCACTTGCGACTGGCCCGCCATAGAGGGACAATCTTGCCATAGTAGGCCCGCCATGGCGGGAATAATCCTACCGTGGCTGGTTGCACGGAGACAGAGATTCAGAATTTGTGTTCCAAGTCCCCATTTCACAACACACCCTCAAATTTTGATGTTCTAAAACTACCCTTTCACGCTAAGATCAATTACGGGAGTTCTACCCTTTGTCTATCCACTCAAATTATTAAATTCATAATTGAATCCCTCATCCATTAGTGAATTACCCTAGACCTCACTTGACTTAGATTTTGTCCAACTCTGGCCTAGGCTGGAAATTTGTAAGTTACTACTCATAAGTTTTCTGGCTCAAATTCCTTCCCCATTGGCTTATACATAACAACGGGAATAGGTCATTACAGATATGTTTGCTTATCCACATAATTTTCCATAAAATTAACATGAATACTTGCAATGCATGTACGCACACAGTGACTAGCAATATATTTTTTATATGCGATTAAATATGAAATGGGCCAGTTGGTTAGTCGTGTATTGTTTTGTGTTGTATTTTATGAAATATTTGAATTCTTACACATAAGAAATCTAAATTAGCATAAGATATCTGGAAAAAAGATATTATTTTCTTCTATTCAAAATTGTAAGTACACGTCATAGAATACAATTTCCAATTAGGAAAAATCTTTACTTGAGATATCCCTAAGATTTGGTTAAGAAATAAAAAAATAGAAAATTAAATTAAATAATAAAGGAAAAAACTTAATGTTCCACGATTCGTTTATGATAGATCTTTTCCATTTCGGCAGCGATTGATTTTCTCACATGCACGGACGTAAGGATTTGCTGGGAGCCCTAAATGACAATTTTTCATGTTCTTAGTCCTACGGTCGCATGGGATGCGATTGCGATCCAGAACACCATAATCAATTTTCTTTCCCTCACAAATGATGGAAGCTAACAATAATGTCATTGCAATGAGAATAACTGCCTTAGATGTCCCCATCTTTTATTTCTTAACCAAATTAATCGAGATTGCTTATCATAATTATATATAGAACAATATCTTTTTATTTCTTAATTTGATTGATCAAGTGGTTTCACGCATTTTAAGTTCTAACATACAAGTTTTTGATGGAGTACAATTATGTGACTATAATTAAAAAATATGAGGTTTTCATGAGAAAGAAAGCGAAAGATCTTTTAAGTAAAGATAAATTAGAAATAAAAGAAAAATATTTTAAAAGAGCATATGATAATATGGTTTGGTTGAAAGTAAATCTTTAACAATGATAAATTGGACAATACATATTTGTTGGAAATGATTTTTTTTAAAGATGGAGTAGTAGAAATGTAACGACTTTCATGTCCATTTTGTAATATCCTACGGGGATGAGTGGAATGATCTCGAGGCAGTTGAGAAGTTTGAAAAATTTGACCAAAGCAAAAACTTAGAGAAAATGAGCTCGAAAATGGAGTTTTGATAGTTCCTTGACATAATTTTTGAGTTCGTTGGACGATTGACACGGGAGACACTTTAATGTAATTTAAGTCACCATTTAAAAGTTTTGCAAATTTAGATGGAAATACTTTCTCTAACGTATGCGAGTCAGAAATGAACACAATTTTCACTTACTCCATCCTGAAAAGAATGATATTTAGGAAAACAAGGGTCACTAAATCTAATTTTTATAAGGAATTAGATGGTGTTCCATGATTTTCTTTCTTAAATAAAATTTACGTTTTTGGAAGAAGCATAGCTACTAGTTTATTGTCAAAGATATGCTCTAAAAATGTATCAAAAGAATCTGTTTGACTCCTTAGATAGCATTAGTGCCAAAAAAATAGGAAGACATAAAAACATTGTGCATTCTTAAATATATACTTGCATAAACCGACACAACTAATTTCCAGGGTCTTACGAACCCTTTGGATGCTTAAGACATAAAAACATTGTGCATTCTTAAATATATTTATGTAAATATGATGTGTTCTTGATGATTTCCTTGAAAGAGAAATTATGGGTCGAATCTATTTGCCTCTAATCTGCTTGAAAGAGAGATTTCATAAGGTAATGGATTAATTTGTAATTCACATAGATGAGATCGAAAGGAGATTCTATGAATTGATACTATGAGATCGAAAGAAGATTAGTGACATTGATGATAACCCAACTTATCCATGATTGTCTAGAACTATTGAGCAACACAACTACCCCTATGTGACTTCAATACCAATCTCCGCACCCTTAAATTTCTTTCTAATTGTTTGAATCTCCAAAGTTTTAGTTTAATTATGACTCTTGATACCAAAACCCTTTTTAGTAAACTTGGCGTAATCATCCACCCTTTTTTTCTTAATTTCTACAAATGAATTTATTTAGAATCTCAATTTCTTGATAGAATTCCTTGCATTATATCATTCTATGTAGGATTCGACCTCGACTTTTAGTTGGGTATTTTTATTGAAAACGACCGTTATTCTCTTAATGATTTTTGAGGATAATTTGAGTGTTATCAATCGACCACGAGTTGTTGCCGAAATGTTAGCATCCAATTGAAGCCTGTGGTGCATACAATTAAGGCATCCAAGTATGTCAACTGTACCTTCATGGCATATGCTTCTTTTTTGAACTTCTAATTTTTCTACCATCCTATCTTTAGTTCATCCACCTTTTTTGCACTTAATTGGTAGCAGCTACAAAGGACTCAACACTTTTATTTTGTTTCAGAGTAGTTCCTAAACTACTCTCCCATATAATCTCAGAAATCTTGGATGTTCAGGTCCCATAACAGTGTCAAAAGTATCAACAAATTCTTGGTCTTCTTCACATTGCTGATTTTGAACTTTTTCCATTTCAGCCTACAAATCAAATTCAGAAGAAGTGAATTGAAGTTAATCAAATTAAATCTATATAAAAACTAGGGAAAATGTTCTGAAAAATACTTCAACTTTGGCCGAAATTGTTGTTACGATACCAAATTTTATGGAAGACCTTTTACCCTTGAACTATTTAATTGTCTATTTTAAAGGTACATATGCCCACATGAACACATTACTATTTATAATGATGCAATATTTATGATGTCTACGTGGGCACATATATACCTTTAAAATACACTATTAAATAGTATAGGGGGTAAAAGGTCATTTCCAAAGTTCGATATTGTTACAACAATTTCAGTCAAAGTTCAGATATATTTAAGACATTTTTCCCTAAAAACTAAATAATGTCAAAAATATAGACGATTAATACAATTTTAGTAATCGTATCTTCATCTGTGTCCTTGTATACTCAACTAGGATTCCTTGATCTTGTATCCACTAAGAGTTCAATTTGTTATACATCACTAGAGGCCCCCTTCTCTATTTTCGTAATTACATAAAAGTAAGTATCAATAAACATTTAGCAATAGAAAATTCATAATTAATGATTTGACAAGAGAACATACCAAGTTGCCACATATCACAACAAAACTTGTTTTACCAGTATTATGCGAATTCTTCAAAAAATAATTATTCTTTGTATTTTTTTCACTAATTTTCTGCAAATAATTTGTTATTAAATGTACTTAAACAAAAAAATCAAGAACAAATGAGTTAGTCGAGTTACTAAGAATATAAAATGCCCGAGTTATCAACTTCTTAGTTTTTTTCGTTCACAATGATCATAGAAAATAGTGTTCATGAAGGATATACATGAAATAGAACCAACTTAAAGTATGCATGATTCAGATTGTACCTTGAATTCTTCACTGGCCCAATACCTGAGAAGATCCTTGAAATCATAATATCAAACTTTATCAGAATTATTTGTCAATCGAATAGTGTTAGTTGCAAATGGTTTACAGTACTTCCTATACAACTAAGAGTGTGTTTGGTATGAAGGAAAATATTTTTCGGAAAATGTTTTCCCATTTTCTCATGTTTAGTTATATTAAATATTTTGAAAAATATTTTCCAAATCAACTTATTTTCCTCAAATTTAAGGAAAATGACTTCCCTTCAAAACTTAAGAAAAATATTTTCCAAAACTCTCTTCCATCCCCTCCCCCAACCACCCCCCATAAAAAAATAAAATTTAAAGCTTATTTTAAAAAAATATTTTTAACTTCAATTTTTTTACCCACCCTCACCCCTACCCCAGCCCCCTATCACCACCCCCAACAAAATAAATATTAAAACTTGTTTTTAAAAGAAATTTCTAATTTCATTTTTTTATTTTTTTACCCCATCCCATACCAGCCTCCCTCCCCAAAAAAATATATTTTAAGTTTGTTTTTATAAAACATATTTTCAATTTCAAAATTTAGTTTTTTCACCCTACCCTCGAACCTCCCCCCCCCCCACCAGCCCCCCTCATCTCCAAAAAAAATTTCAAATTTGTTTTTAAAAAATATTTTCAACTTTAAAATTTCAGTTTTTAACTCCTACCCTCCACCCCCCTCCACCCCCCTACCACCCCTCCCCGAAAAAAAAAAGTTTGTTTTTAAAAAATAATTTCAACTTAAAATTTTTATTTTTCACCCCTACCCTCGATTCCCCCCCTATCACCCCCCCACCCCGATTTTTTTTTAAGTTTGTTTTTAAGATATATTTTCAATTTCAAAAATTATTTTCTACTCTAATAAAAATAAAAGATATTTCTCAAAAACATTTTTCATTCATAAACTAAACACTAAATTTTTTTTCTGGAAAATATTTTGTACTAACCAACCAAACATGAGAAAATAAGTAAAAAATCTACTTGTTTTCCAAGAAAACATTTTCTAGGAAAATATTTTCCTTCATACCAAACAAACCTTAATTACTCTTGTACTTTCTCTGAGCAAACTGAATTCCATCAAAACCCCACATTTTTCTAGCTTCAGGAATTATGAACTTCTCCTACACATTGTTCTTTGGGTTAGTAATATAAAAACTACAAAATATTCATAACTAAAACTAGGGAATAGGAAAACAAACCAAGGTATATTCCCACAGATCTTTTCCTGCATCCACATTACTCCACTTGTGTATATTAAGAGGATAAAGTATTTCACTTCTTGCCAAAGTTCTAAAAAAGTAACCCAGCTCTGCTACTAGCCTACTATTAATTTTGTAGGACCAATCGATTTTTTATACCTATTCAAAACAATGACTTTCTAATCTTTTCAGGCATGTACATGTTGCATTACTATACCTCCTCTCTTTTTATTTTGACTCAAAGAGTTGTAACACCTTGGATTCGAGAGAGGCTAGAAAGGGGCCAAACAGGCAAGTGACAAGCCCAAAATTGGACCATGGGACCCTCCACAGAGCCCTAGATGGGACGTAAAGGGGACCACGACCTGTTATGGCGCTCGTGAAGATGTTCCCAAAACCTTCCCATGATGGTTCCCCTCCCACGGACCCCTAGATGGCCCGTGGTGAGGATAACGGGTCGTTAAGGTGGTCATGAAGGGGGTCAGGTCAGTTGGGGTTCTCCCCTAGCCACTGGTCAAGGGCCACGGGAGTCAAAATGGCCCGTGAAACCCCACATGGACCGTGAAGTCATCCGTGAAGGGGTTTTATCACAATTAGAGTTTAGGGTCAACTTCAAACGATCATATCTTTTAGCATAAAATTAAATAGATGGCCCATGACCTATGAAATTAAAGATCCCTGAGTCTTCTTTCCAACGCCACTGAGTTTGCCTAATTCCAAGCTCGGAGTAAACAATTATGCCTGAAATAGTAAAGCCATATCGGGCAGAGTTTCTTCACAACCCGTTAGACGGGCCGTGGTATTCTAAACGACCCGTTTTGGCCTTCCAGTGAGCAAATTCGGCAGTTTTAAGTCAGGGGTTATTGGGTCTTTTCCCAATTATTTTAACTCAATACTACGTCGTTTTGCCTTCTACCTAAAGCTTTATATAATGAGTTTTAAACCCCCAAATCACCCAAGCTCAATTCATTCTCTTAAATTTCCAAAAGTTGATCAAGCTCCTCCTCTCAAATATTTCTCTCTCTAAGGAAGAAGAAGAAGAAGTCAAGTTACGGTTTCAAGATCAAGCCTCCAATTCACCAAATTGTTTAAGGAATTTGAACTCATTCCCAACCTGTGCTTTAGCAGTAGTAGAATTCTGAGAATTTTATTGCACTGATTTTTGTATACCTTATGCTATCAGACTCGTAAATTTTTCGACGCACTTGTTGTATAGCTTGTGCTTTCGAACTCGTCAACTTTCGAGGAGACTTTTGTGGTGGCAGTTCCTATGTAGCTTGTGCATTTCGAGTGGTAGACTTTCGATGCAACAGTTCCTGTTTAGTTTGTGCATTTAGAGTGAAAGACTTTTGAGGCACCAGTTTCTCTATAGCTTGTGTAACTATATCAGAAGAAGAGATCTGATGCAAAATATATATGTTCAATCAGTTTTGTTCTCAATGACGAAAACAGAACTTCCAGCCGTCATGTACTTCTTCCCTTTCACATTTTTGTTTTTCTTTGGACTCATGACTGCTGAATCTAGCAAAGGAATACTACATGTAAGCATTGCATCACTAGGTTAAATGTCAGTCAATCTAACTTCTACTTATTAATAGAGTAGCAAAGAAATCATGCACCAAATACATATTGAAACAACCACCTCAAGAACATGGCTACTATAGTTCAGAAAATAGATATTTCAATATAAACAGTTGAGTATTTTGTTATTCAAAACAACTAAAAACATTATCAAAATTCAAAGTTAAATAGATAGTATTAATAAGGAGCATTAGGTTGATGTTATAAGTAAAAGTGTACAAGAAACAAGGTCCTAATATACGGTCAATTAGCCAAAAAAAATAAAAAAATCAACAAAAGTGTCTATTATGGCAGACCAAAATATTCCAGTTAAACAACTTTACTAGGCTTCTAGCATTTAGATGAATGTTTAAACTAGCTATAAAAGTTTCTTATTCAATAATCCGCCTCCATCCTGTTGGAATGTATGCGTCCCTTAAGTTGATGGGACCAGGTCCTCAACACAGTTACAGTAATAGACAGTAAAGAACAAATGCTGAAAGTAAAGATTGACAAGCAACTTTACGTGGAAACCTCCTTGTTCAAGGGAGTAAAACCACGACATGTTCTCAACATGACTTTTCAAACTGCTTTCACTAATCTTCTCCAAGCAAAAGTAAAAGACAGTTTACAAAATGAGATTAGCCTGCTAATCTCCACACTAAGAAATACCTCCTATCACTTAGCTGAGCCAGAGCAGATACAACACTGCACACTATACTAATCCTAACCGATTAATATAGACTTTTACAGTAAGAATCTAAGTTACCCTTAACCTAGTTCTTACAATGATTCACATAAGTTTGAAACGTTTCTTTCACAAGTGAAATGAATCCTACAATATAAGAATGATTACAAGCAAACAAAGTAACAACTGGTACAGGAAGCACTTGAAGCAATCGATCAGGTCCCTGCTGTTTTGAATCTTGAAATATCTCTCTTTTGAATGAATGAGATAATTTTTTGTTTGTCCTTGGATATATTTAGACATGAAAAGTTATTATCCAATGAACAAGCAACCTCGTCGCTTCTGATTGGTGGAGTACTCTGCAACTTCACCAACTTTCTGACGCAGACAACTTTCCAGCTGTACAACACTTTGACAACTGGACGAGTTTTCATACTCTGCAGAGGACCAGGTCCCTGCACTTGTGAGGAGATCATCAAAACATCTAGGAGCATAAGAACTTATCATATCCAATATCAATCATTATCACGATCATACTCTTTCGATGTTTCCATAGATGTATCTTCTTAGAATTGTGCATCAGGTGGCATATGAACAACATCAGCGGGGATATCCTCTCTTGACCATCTAATGTCAACATCGATTGCTGCATGTGTTCGATGGACCAATATCTTCAGTAGGCTCCCTTCGAAATTTCTCTCCCATGTTAGGAAAATTTTCTTCCTCCAAGTCATACAAATCAATAGGGACTTTATTACTTGCATAATAAACACTCGTTTTAGTTGGATCCTCCACATAAAACACTTGATGCACTTGAAACTATGTAGTCTGTTGAAGTACACACGGCTCAGCACAAATTCATCTTTATCATATATACCAAGCATATCTAAATAGTATAACACTGAAACAATCATATAATCGAGCTCGATAATATCTTGAATAGCACCCTAATAGATAACGACCACTCCATCCTGGGATTCGGATCTCGGGAACTATCAAAACTACCAGTTGTCGCAGCCAAAGATACTCCACTCTTTTGAGACTTTCGTGTGGAATCTCATTGTAATGTATGAAACTAGTAATGAAATATGTAGTATATATTCTACTCGAAATCCTATTAGGACCTTTAGCTAGACACCCTAAATGATTAGGCACTTCAACTGTTTTAACCTTCTCTTTGAACCAGTTGACAAATTTCTTATTGTGAATCCTTGCTCTTGTCCATGCATTTAATCTAACAGTACTATCAATTTCAACTTTATGTTCCTTCAATGAAAATTTCAAATACAACCATTAGGTATTTATAACTGAAGTTTACAGTACCTTAATAGTAACAAAATAAATAAAGTTCAAAATATTAAGACTTACTTGACAAAATCCTCGACTTGTTCATGTCTGGTATTGAATAATACATATCGATGTGCTTCATAAGATAATTATTGATTGAGATTTCAACATGGAAGAGTTGAAATCAATCAGACTTGTAAAGACATTGCACTATAGCTTCACATTAAAGGCAGAAACATAGCACACTAGCGGAGTACATTGAGCAGACTAAATTTCTATCCCTAGCCTAGTTGATGTTCTTTAGCTTAGTATAATGTAATGGAGTTTACTTTGTTTTTCAGTTTTGTTGGAGGTAGATGGCGAACTTCTACCTGGATTTGTAATGGTGCAGTTTGATTAATAAAGAGCAATCTGGTTAATCAAAAATAAAAAGAATACAGTTGATACATCATCTTGCTATACTTCAACATCCTCGTTATACTTGGTATCTGTTGAATCTTGTCTTCACTCCATCATGTAAGTATCTAGAACCAAATTCAAGAACTATTTTTCAGCAAACCCCTCGAATATTGAAGCTTCCGAATTCTACCAATTACGAACAAGGTCCTTAAATTCACACAGTTCTTTCTCTATGGCATACATATAACCAGGATGATTTGGACCCCCAAACTTAATTTCATCTACCAAATGAATAGGCAAATGTTCCATTATATTATATCAAAAAGGTTGGAGGAAATATCATTTCAAGCTCACAATCAATTTCTTTGATTTCAGCTCGAAATCCCTCCAGATCTGCTCGCTTCATTACCTTACCACATATGCCTTTAAAGAAGTTTCCCAACCTAATCACACTACCGCAACATTCTTAGGTAATGATTTACGAACTGCAATCTGCAGCAAGTAATGCATCATGGCTCTTATAACCTGATATCTTCATTTGTTGCACATCTACACACTTTGATAGGTTCGGGGCACATTCTTTTTGTAATTTGGCATTTTTAAACATTGTGTAGAATATTTTATTTTCTTCTAGTTTCATGGAAAAAATAGGATTTAGCTAAGTATACTTCCCATTTATATTACCTTTTACGGGATGCAGCTCCTTCCTTATCCCCATAACGTGCAAGTCAGAGAGAGAATTAGTGTGATCCTTTGACTTTCCTAATACCTCTAGTAAAGTCGTAATCAAACTATCAAAAAAGTTTTTCTCACTATACATCACATCTAGATTGTGCCTCAACTTATTTGCAGCCTAATATGATAATTGAAAGAAGATGGATCTTTTCTTCCATGTACCCTCAGTAGTCTGAAGCCTTTTCTTTTGGCCCTTTCCAAAAACATTGTTGAAACGTTGTAGCTTTTCAACCACTTCTCTGCTTGACAAAGGTCTAGGTGCAGGTCTATGATCCTCCGCACCATTAAATGATTTATTGTCTCTTCGATATGGATGATTAGGAGGCAAAAATGCCCGGTGACCCAAGTAACACATATTTCAACTATGCTTCAGATATTGAGAGGTTGTGCTATAGTTATAAGTTGGACATGACAATCTCCCCTTAGTGCTCCATCTGGACAGCATTGCTAGCGCCAGAAAATCACTAAATGTTAATAACAAGGTTGCACGCTTTTGAAATGCTTGGTTTGTATGGGCATTTTATGTTTCTACCCCAATTTCCCGTAGCTCATTAAACTCATCAATTAATGATTGTAGGTACACATCAATATCATTTTCGGGAGAGGATGGACTTGGAATGATCATTGACAACACTATCTACTCTGGCTTGAGGCAAATCTACAGTGATAAATTGTAATTAGTCAACATAATAGTCCATGTCTCATGGGAAATGCTCATGGTCTAAAATGGATTAAATCCATCATTTGAAAGGCCCAATCTGACATTTCGAGGATTATTCGAGAAGGATGGATGCAAAGAGTCAAAATCTTTCCAAGCTTCTTCATCTGCAGGGTGTCTTAGATTTCCCTCATTAGGACGTGCAGCGGCATGCCATCTCATTGCAACAGACGTTTCAAAATGCATGAGGCTTTAATGGACAATATCTCATAAACTTGGATGGAGCTTTAGATTTTCCAGTAGTCAATCCATCAACAACATTTGACCATCTAGAAGACCCACACATAGAGCAATTATAAGTCTTTGCCTTGTCTTTCCAAAAGAGCATGCAATCATTAGGACATACATGTATTTTTTCATAATCGAGACCCAAATCTTTTATCATCATTCTAGCCTTATTAAAATACTCAAGTAGTTGAGCAAATGGAAATGCTTCTTTCAACAAGTCTAGAAGATCTAAAAGGGCCACATTACTCAACCTATACATGATTTTGATCAAGTATAATTGAATCACAAAACTCAACTTACTGAAGTTCTCACACCCTGGATATAACTTCTTTTTCCCTTCTTCAAGTAATCTAAAAAAACTTTTTTGCCTTCTCAGATAGACCTTCTCTCACCCCTTCTCCATGCCCTACATTATCTTCAATATTTCTAAATGTATCATGAAGCAGTCGATCAGTATCATCATGACTGTTACAAGTTTCATCATTACTACTTGAATGAGGTGTACTTGTAGATACCCTTTCCCCATGATAAATCCACCTCTACATCCTCCAACAAATCCTTTTGCAAACAAGTGATCCTCCATAACATTTCTAAAATGCCAATAGATATTCTGACAAATATCACATGGGCATAATATCTATTCTCCTTAAGAAGCTTGTTCAAATTCCCTATCAAAAAATCCTTCAATCCATTGATGAGCACACTACTACTTCTTCTTAGATTCATCAAACCTCTATGTAAAATACTCATTGACATCTAGTGACACAAGAAATCTAAAAATATTTTAACCAACAAACATAGAAAACAACAATGTTCAACAACTTAACAATACATTAGAACAATCCAACTAAACAATCATATCTGAAACAACACATAGACACTACGTATTTTAAGATTTAACGCAAGAGCGCAAGCACTTCACAACATTACTATATGATAACCCAAACACAAGCCAAGTTAACAACTAGGAAATAAAATCATACATATTCTTAACTACTAAAACAAAAACTAAGAACCATTGATGTCCTTTAGTGGATACGTAAAGTGAAATATTTTATCATTGTTCAATTAAAAGCAAAAGCTTATTCAAATTTTAAATATATTAAAGCTACAACCTATTTGAGGGACTATAACTATTACTTCATGTTTAACAGTCAAATAACTACAATAAGATATGATTAACACATCAACAACTTTACTAATAACTCATTTAGGTTAAACAAATAGAACCATTTTAAATTTAATTTGACTTTAAGAAATGAAGATCAGTTCAACTTTAAAATGAGAATACTTGACCAAAAAAATTCCTTTTAAATAAACATGATATACTGGACCAAACATGAGAATGTTGGATCAAATAGTTCCTCATTAATAAAAGACCATTTTTTAGTAGTCCAACTCCAATAGTTCAACCCGATTCCTTTAGGCATGCTAAAGATATTTTCTTGTATTTGTTGATTTGATTAAGTAGATGCAACAATTAGTTCAATGTTTAGTATTACATTCTAACTAGTAAAATTATCTGCACTTCGCGCGGGAATATAATATCATGAAAGTTATAAAATAATACTTAAAATCTATCAGACATTAAAACTAAAACACTATATTATCTTACATACAAGATTACGTAGTAACAAACATTAATAATGTAAAGGAAAATGGAAATTATTACATCTTATCATTTAGCCTTAATAACATAAGCATAAATTATACATTAATGATTGTAAAAGTACATACCAGGATCTGTAACATAAGAAATAGTATCAGTGAGTCACTCAGAGCAAAGTATACACATATTTAATTGTGAAGAAGAAGAAGAAGAGGAGGAGGAGGAGGAGGTTCAGAATTTTCGTTGTGTTAAAATGAGAGGAAATCTCTCTATTTATAAATAACAAAGGATAGTGTGAACAAATATTTATTGTGCCTTATCAGAAAGGTTACAACTATTTGGAAAAGTTGCAACCCTTCGAAAAGGTCACAACTTTTCATAAAAGTCATAATTTTTCATAAAAGTCGCAACTCTTCATTAAAGTCGCAACTTTCCATAAAGGTCACAACTTTTCATAAAAGTCACAACTCTTCATTAAAGTCGCAACTTTTCATTAAAGTAACAACTTTTCATAAAAGTTACAACTTTTCATGAAAGGGAAGACTAATTTTATAGATAAATAAATTAAAAGAGAATTTTGGTTTGTGGTGTGGCGCCACGTAGGCGGGCCTAAGGTTCTCTTTTATATATGATATATGATATATGATTGTTCACTTACTTTGGTGTTGAATTCGACCGTAGAGGTAGTGAGAAATAGGGGTCTAGTCCAGTTTAGTTTAGTAATGTTAACACTTTTGATAATCAATAAATATTTTTATTAACCAAGAAAAAAACCATTTTTTTCAATTTGTCATGAGCAAAGAATAGCCAAAACCATTAACTTAACAATTGACGTCACTTTCATTTAACAGATTCCACACTTAAGTAGACACAGTGTATAGATAAAAGATTGGATCTAAGTAAACAAACATGACTAAAATCTCAGTGACATAAATGAAAAATATGACACTCTAAGTAAACCGACGGCTTAGCCAAAATAGGTAACATTCACCAAAAATATGATAAAGTAAGTAAATAAACACCTTAACCAAAATCAATATAAAAATAAAAGTGATGTTACATTAAGTAACCTATCAGCTTAACCAATGTTTGGACAAATCAAGCGAATAGATTCCACAATGAAGTTTTTTGAAGAAACAATGATCATTTCTTACATAGATGCAGATGCAGTTCTATCTAACTTCATGACAATTTGATAAAGGCACATCGTCACACAAATTATTATCAGAAAATAAAAAAGCTACAAGTTTAAATCATGCCTCAGGAATTCTTGTTTTAATAAATCATGCCTTAGAAATTCAACAACAACACAAGAAAATTTTGGTTTACATTAATCACTTTCACAAATATATTATCAAGAAATAAAGGGAAACAAAGTAAAAATACACTACCAGGTTTATTAAAACCTAATGCAGTAGGAAATTCAACATCAATGTTACATTGAACAATCTACAAAGAATAATTCTAACAAAAAAAATTAAGACCACAAACTGTAGCTACTACAACACATACAATACAAAAATACCACAACTATAATGTAACTTACAACAACGAATTAACACAAATACACATCTACAACTAAACAATTACAACACACAACAAAATCCAACAAATTCACTAACCCTAAAAAACAAACAAACAAAAGACCACTCACAGTTTCAACCTTTTAAGCATATGCAACAAAAAACTCTGACTAGTTCACTAACTCTGAAGAAAAAACATAAAGAGCAGAAAAGAGATTAAAGAAAATTATCTAAAGTGACCGAACTTGTTGAAGAAATTCAAGTCCAGCTCCAGTCACAAATGGAAACACTAAGAGATGTCACAGATGTTAGCTAAAATCACTAAGGCACCAACTTAAATCACCAAAACACCAACTAAAATCACCCAAACCCTCGAAGATATGAGAGGGCTTTGAAGATTTTAGTTCCTAATAGTCAAATACAAACTAAAATCACACAAACCATAAAAAAATAAGTGCAAATTCTAAGAAATGTACATATGTTATGCAGCAGCACCTAGGACAAGAGAAACATTTTAGTTTTAGAGAGAAGAGAAAGTATATTGTGAGTGAAGTTGCTAAATGTATAATAAAGATATATGTTTTATTATATGTTGTTTCTAAAATGAGTATAAAAGATAATTATTGATATTTGGCAGGTGATGAAAAATATTGAGTGAAAATTGTAACACCTCGGACTTCGAGAAAGGGCTAAAAGGGGAAATTTTGGCAAGTCCACGAATCTAAAATAAACCATGGACCCTTCACGGCATCCTAGATGGTCCATATAGGGGACCACAGTCTGTTAAGAATGTCGTGAGTGACCATCCAGGAATGCCCTGGGAGGGGTCACCTAGATGGCGCCCTATACGGCCCATATTTACTATAAATGCCGGACTAGTGTGTTTACTAATACTTTCTTGTATATATTCGTTTTCTAATAATTCCTTTATATGCATTTTGAATTCTTTTAGGTCATCAAAATTGTATTTTAGTGGTTTTTGGGTTATTATACTATTTTCATCGATTAATTCTATTTTTACCTTTGTTTTATGTTTTTCCCATCCTTTCAAAGGGTTTTCACTATATAATGGTTCCAATTGTTCTTGGACAATTTTTAGTTTATCTATGGAAAATATGATTATTTCTATTTTATGTTCATTTGTTTTTATATTTTCTAATTTTTGGGTAATTTTTTCACTTCCTTTTATCCATG
>JAJOOO010025885.1:0-18156 GCA_029582685.1 Solanum piurae | reverse complement strand
TGGAGATTTTGAAAGCCTTAAGGAAGATCACATTTGCATATAGGCATATATAGTTTGTATAAACCTTGGGACTTGTACATGATCTTTGTGTTGTATATATATTTACATAAATTTTGAGGGCTGATTTGGTCATGTCACCATGGATTGTAATATAAGTATGGTTATATGTTTTTATCTTTTTGGGGTGTGTAAACCCAAGCCTTGTAATATACTAGTTTGCTATATGTCTTGAAAGTTGGGTGAAGCATGAGCCGGCTGATTCGTTACTCGAAAGCTTGTGATATTCTTGTTATTTCACCCTCTAGTGTGAGGTTAATATATGCACGAAGATCTGGTCGGTTAGTTGCTAATTTTTTTTTTTAGTTGGAATTTGTTATGAATCTAATCCCTCTACTAAATTAAAATCAATATGGCCATAGTTAACTTTTTTTTTAATGTCGCAAGTACTTAATTTTATTTCTTGTTCAAGTGGTAGTATATTTTCGAAAGGATCGCTACAGTTTGACTCTAGAAAATTGAAAGAGGAAGAGGCCATGACAGCTTTGAGAGATGAGGATGTCACTGTTATTGGGATTTGTGGTATGGGTGGTGTAGGTAAGACGACACTGGCTGAGAAAATAAGAGTAAGGGCGAAAAAAGAAAGGTTCTTTGATGAGGTTGTCATGGTAACTGTCAGTCAACAACCAGACTTGAAAACAATTCAAGCTGAGATAGCTGGAGGAATCGGTCTAACATTACAAGGCGACAATTTTTGGAATCGTGGAGATCAGTTGCGTTCAAGGTTAATGGGTCAGGACAGCATCCTTGTAATCTTGGATGATGTCTGGGAGGCTCTTGATCTGAACAAGCTTGGAATTCCTAGTGGTAGCAATCACAACCATCGGTGCAAAGTAACATTGACAACGCGACTCCGAGATGTTTGTGAAACAATGGAGGCTCGAAAGATCATAGAAGTTGGAATCTTACCTGAAAAGGAAGCATGGGTCCTTTTCAGACAGAAAGCCGGTAATTCGGTAGCTGATCTTTCTCTTCATCACACAGCAAAAGATGTTGTGAAAGAATGCAAGGGGTTGCCGCTTGCAATTATTACAGTTGCAGGAGCGCTAAAGTGTAAAAGTAAGTCTTCATGGGAGGATGCCCTTAAACAATTACAAAAATCCACACCAAAAAATATCCCAGGCGTGATTAAAAATGTGTATCAATCTCTCAAGCTAAGCTATGATCAGTTGGAAAGTGATAAAGTCAGGTACTCGTTTTTGCTTTGTTCCTTGTTCGAGGAAGATAGTAATATCTGGCATGAACAATTACTTAGATACGGAATGGGGCTTGGCATCTTTTCAGAAATTGAAAATTTAGAAGAAGCAAGAAAGAGGGTGTGTTATCTGTTAGAAACATTGAAGGATCGTTTCTTGCTATCCCAAGGTTCAGGCAAAAATTATGTCAAAATGCATGATGTGGTCCGAGACGTGGCTATATTTATCGCCTCTGAGGGAAGGCACGTTTTTATGGTAAGTCACAGTGTGAACTCAGAAGAGTTCCCAAGAAGAACTTCTTACGAGTCATACAGTCACATGTCAATTGTTGCACAAAAAAATTGATGAGCTTCCTAAACCAATATTTTTCCCAAGACTTGAGTTTCTAATGTTAAAACTATTTGAAGAGCCATTCAAATTACAGGATGATTTTTTTGTTGGAATGAATAAGCTTAATGTCTTAAGCCTAAGTAGATATGAGGACTCCATTTTGCCCTTCCCAAAATCTGTTCAGTTGTTGTCAAATTTGCGGACACTGTCTCTGATTAATTTAAGGTTGGATGACATATCAATTATTGGCGAACTTGTCACTTTAGAGATTCTCACTATTAGAGATTCTACTTTAGAGGTGCTTCCAGTGGAGATAGGAAAATTGACCAATTTAATTTTGTTTGAGTTTTGGAATGAGAGAGTACCACTTGAAAATATTTCACCTGGGGTCTTATCAAGACTAGTTCGATTAGAGGAACTAACATTAGTGGAATGTTCTGGAGATGTAATTCACAGTAACTTGGACCTTTCCTCCAAGTTGACACGGTATTATCTAAATATGGGCCAACAAGTTCGTAGTTACCACGATAGTTCACTCATGGATAATTACCACAGGATTATGGTTCTGGACGTCATTGAGACCACCCCATTGGGTGATTGGATCTGCCGCATGTTGAAGAAGAGCGAACTTGTACATTCAAGAGGAAATGGCTCCAAGAATGTGCTGACCGAGTTGCTGGGAGATGGACTTCAGAACGTGAAAGATCTCCTCCTAGCTGATTGTGAGTCAATAACACATCCCTTGGATATCCACTGTCAGAATAATATTCCATTCCCCAAACTTGAAAGACTGGAGGTAATTAGATTTTGTAGTCTACACTATCTTTGTTGCCCGTCCTTGGTTGTGGGGAGTTCGTCAAACTCGACAGTAGCTTGCAGTAATGATGAGGAAGAGGAGATCTCTCAGAGGACACATATCAGATCAGAAGGGAACATGGTCCAAGTAATGAAGTTCCCCAATTTATATTACTTGGACCTTCATTTTCTGGAATGCTTCACTCACTTTTGCAGTGACACTGTTGAGGGCATTGATTTTCCTCAGTTACAAATCTTGCGCTTCTGGGAGTTACCGGAGTTCCAAAATTTCTGGCCTGTAGACAACAACTCTATCGCCGACTCAAATCCTAAAAGGTGTGCTTCTTCTATTCTACGTGTGACGTATCATGAAAGACTATCTTTTTCTAAAATTTTACTGCTCTATGCTATCTATCACCAACTTCCTACTGGCTACTTCAGCAACAATATATCCAGTGAAATATTGGAAGTTCTAAAGTGCAAAAACTTGATGTCTCCATCAGTGTGGCCAGAGTTGTTCTTAATCTCTGGATACTATGCATAGAGGCCTGCTATCAATGAAAGAAGTGATCGCAGAAGATGAACAACAAGGATAAGAAATGACTGATGAACCTTTATTCCCTGTTGGAAGAACTGTACCTCGACAAGTTATCAAAGCTGGGGCATTTCTTTCAGATGGAAACATGCTCTTGAATTTCCATTTCTCTGAAAAAGTGGAGATTAAAAGCTGCCTCGCAATGAAGATGTTTATCCAGCTGGGATGTATGAGTACAGAGAGTCTGAGAAGTCTGGTTGTAGAAAAACCGATCAGAAATCAATGCGGTGGTGAAAATGGCGATACAGAAGATGTTCAATTCTAAGGTTTGTCTTATAATTGTCACTGCTATTTCCATCTTAAATAGTAGGAAGTAAAATTCAGATATTTATTGTTTGTCGCTTGAAGCAAGTTTCTTTTACCTCCCTAAATATTTTCAACTTGAAATTGCAGAAGCTAATAATGCAAGTATGCTTTCAGTGTCTCAAATACATTTTAATTCCTTTTCTAAGATTGTGTTTAAGCATTTTATGTGAAGACCTTAACTGAAATCAATAAGAAGTTCTCTTTTCTTTCTATATACTATATTGATTCCATTTGATTTTAGAGTAAGCTGTTCTCAAATCTCAAGGGCAATTCCAGGCAAGTTCTTTTTGTTGTTGTTGTTGATGTAGTGTCATTGATATTAGAGCATGTAATCCTCAAATTGTGGCCATGAGAAATGAGAATGGTAGAATGCAAGAGTTACACAGCTAAGGCGATCATCTCAAATGATTGATGGAAGGTTCTGTTGCAAAGCTATGGAAGAATGTGGACGCAAAGATGGCAAGCTAGGGAGGAGATTATGAAGTTGCAGGTCAAATGTTGATGGTCCAGTACAAAATTTTAATAACTCGGTAGGCAAACCATATATTTTTTTTAGTTAATAAATAAATGTGAGAAATATAAATATAAGTCATAAACTGAAGTGTAGAAATAACAAGTAAACCACAAAATCTGGTAGCATAAGTACAAGAAATGTTTGAAAGTAAACTCAATACACTTGTCTAGAATAATAAAGACATAATTTTGTAATAATAAAGATATAGGGAGTTTGGTGTTGCGGATCAACTAGACAGTTCACCCCGAGATCTCTGAAAAATAGTGACCAAATCAAGTGGGTCCACTGGTGCACAAATCTAAATCTGCACACATCAAGTGCAGCATGACCAAGTATTATTGATCGACTCCAGCGAAGTAGGGGTGACGATGGGTCGTATCATGCGTTTACACTAAATCGTGTTCATATTTAAATATATAATACCACGTTTTTACTATCTATTTCTTCCTTACATGGCATTTAATTCTCAGATGGATAGGATAGATAAGAGCACAGGCCATAGAAGTTACTTGAGGCCATTCAAGCTCTATCTAGAGAGAGCCCAAAGCAGAATGAAATCATAAGCTGATAAAAGAAGAGCAAACAGAAAATTGGGTTTATGTGAAACTACAGCCTTACATGCAATTATCTCTGAAATCTCATTGTATATAATTTTAAAACACTTTTTTTTTTTACTTAAAACTATACTGATGAGCATCACTTAGGTCTGCCTATAATAAGTTTTCTACAAACTTCTTTGACCGTTTTCAGATCATAGCCAAAGTTAAGAAAGTTGCTTACACTATTGAGTTTCCACTTCATACTAAGATTCATCCCGCTTTGTACCATTGTTCCGCACCTCCCCATCAGTTCACCTAAAAGATCAAAATAAAGAGGATCGAACTACCTACTCATTATTCGGAGGTGAATCATACAACACCTAAAATTGTGGTATTCTATGGACCTAACACAGGTCACATACCTCACGACATAAGATTGAAAGATCTAAACCTTCTTCTTCAGAGCAGAAAGGGACGTGACCAAAACATATAAAGATTAATCGCTCATAGGGACATATCTATCTGGATAGAGGATAGTTTAGGCAGATTCATAGATAGATCTCTCTCCATATAGATAGGTATCTCCGTGGATAGAGATATGGATCCATCTAGATATTTTTTTCTTTTTTTTGATTGATTACATTTTTTTGACGACAAGTTTTCGCTTCTCCCAATTGAAGAAGAAGTTAGGCTTTTACACAACTTCAACTACCTTATCAATAGTGCATTCTGAGGATAGCCATGTCCTATTGGAGCCTGAGGCAGTTCTAGACATGAGAATGGTTCAGAGGCATGGGAAAATTGTTATTCAACTTCTAATCAAATGGTTTAGAACCTATTTGGATAGACTTATTTTAGATTTTTTTTTATGCCAAAAACAGCTTTTAAATACTCAAGTAGTATTTGGATAATACAAAAAAAAAGTGTCCTTAAACACTTATTTTAAAGCCAAAATAATAAAAATAAGAGAAAAGCCATTATTCCTCTTCAAACAATCCTCGACTTTAAGGATTAAAATGTGGAAACTTTTGATGTGATCCTAACTTGCTAGATTGGTGCACAAGGAATCAGCTAGTTGTTAAAAGATAGTTAGTTGGGCTGTTAAGTGAAGTCAAGTGACTATTCAAGCTGTTAGGTTTGTTAGGAGTTAGTTATAACTAACTTGGGATATTTTCCATTTGTTCATTCATTCTATAAGTAGATAGATTTCCTTCCATTGTAAAGCAGCTTGTAAGAACGGTCAATAAGTAGTTCTCCCTCTTTTTTCTTTCTATACACTTTTGATTTCATTTGAGTCTAGAGCAAGCAAGCTGTTCATGGCCGATTCCAGCTATTTGCTTTTTAGCAAGCTCGTTTGCTTTCCATTTTTGATGAACTTGTGTATCATTAAACCCCAATTCCAGATATTCACTTTTACTACAAATCAAGTGTTCAAGCCAAAACTAATTGTCCTCCAAGATAAGGTCTTCCATATAAGAAACAGAAAAATGAGTCACAATATATATTAGAGAATACAGTGTTTTCATTCTTTCATTAAGATGAATTGCTGGAGATTGACATTTCAAGGTTTTACAACGTAATTTTCTCTCTTAGCAAGAAAGTATAAATTTGAGAGTGAAAATTAAGATAACTTTTCAAAAGGAGTTAAAAAATCCTATAACCATCGTGAATAAATCCAGCAGATAAATAAGGCATTGCTGACTCCAATAGAGACGAATAATGACACATTTTAAGTTTCATGTCGTACACACTGGAAAATACCCATTAAAACGACCATCAATGTGAAACAAGGCACTAGGCGACTCTTTTTTTTTTTTTACAGGAAATGAATAAGAGGACCGAGTAGCGCTTATAGCTTTAATTAAATTGATACGAGCTGCAGAGTACCATATATATATATAGAACATATGAATCCTTGATATGGACATTTCGACCTGTGTATTTCATATTGTACTCACAGTGTTATGATTCTCTCCTAATCCTTCTAATCTGCCTTTTCTCCATTATCATCCTGAGGCAGCAAACACAGCATAGTTGGTGAATCATGTGAGAGAGAGATGGGCCATATATCTAACTGTTACATCTCAGTAACAGCTTTAGGGAACACTAACATACCTCAATGTAGCTTCTGAAATCAGAAGAAGATTCGATGTGTCCTTCATTCTGATATGCCTGAGCACTATCTTCAATGTTGTCCAACCTGAAATGATTTTCAATCAGCGATTCAGTATCTTAATTATATATAGCCATTTTGGTTTCCTATCATAAACCATCCCATTATATATTCAAATAGATAGGTCACTTTTCAATTCATTCATGTTAATATGTAATGTGGATAACCCTTGTCAAGCTGGAAGAACAAAATTATTCAACTTAAAGATTGATAATCAGGTGTCAAAACGCAGGATGTATTTAAACATCACAATCAGCAGAATTGAAAGAAAAAAAGATTGTTCAGGATAAAAGTACTACCTGTAGATGTAATTTACCATTATGCCGGCACTTTGAGTAAGGCCCTTTTGTGACCGATCAGCCATCCAGTTTAGCCTTCCGATCATCTAAATTGATATTTTAAGTTATAAATGGGGGAATACTGACAATAAATGCAGAGGGGCTTGCTGTGCTTTTCTCATTCCATGCACAAACATGAAAAAGAAATGCTCACATCTCATGGTTTAATAGTAACACCCACTTTAAAAGACCAGGATGATTATCCAATAATAAATAGGAAAAGTAAAGTAGAAAATAATTTAAGCTAAAATCTGTACACAAGCTTCTACAGATGAACAAAATATCAAATCTTAATCTTAACAAAGCACTTGAACAGAAGAAAAGTCAGTTTGCACACATTTGGAGTACCTTATGTCCACCAGCTGATTCTTGATACTAACTTGCAAACACATTTGGTTATCAGCAATAGTTATGACATTATACTACACAAAATTCCACATAAATGCATCTATAGTTCTAATAATCGAATAAACTGATGTGCTTCAGATGTTTCTCTTCTCATAATTAGGTTTCAGTGTTTTAGGTCTTATGCTCTGGCTAAACATCTCAAGACTACTTGCAGCCAAATGTTGTTGCTTTCATCTATACAGCTTCAACTTGGTAGAACAGACACTAAAAAGAGTGTCGGCATCAATGCAGTTCATTCAGCTTATCTCCTGAAGTCCCAAGCATACACATTCTTCTAAGGGAAAAAGGCTCAAATATGCAATCGAAGTTTGAGAAAAGACTCATCTATGCCATCTGCATCTATGTCATTTTCGTTTGAGAAAAGGCTCATCCATGCCATTATTTGTTAACTGAAATGGCATAGATGAGCCAAACTTTTAACAGATGGCATAGATGAGCCTTTTCTCAAAGTTCGATGACATATTTAAGCCTTTTCCTTTTTAAAAATTTTAATTACTGACGTGGCAGAATCATAATTGACCAGATGTAAAGAATGATTTTGCGAAATCGAAAATATTTTTAGTTTACAAATACTGGCATAGATGAGCATTTTCTCAAATGGGAATGACATAGATGAGCCAAACTTTTAATGGATGGAATAGATGAGCCTTTTCTCAAAATTAAATGGCATATTTGAGCTTTTTCCCTTCTTTTAAAATGGTCCGAGAACCAGTTTGGTTTCATGCCTGAACAAACAACTATTGAAGTCATTCATCTTGTGAGGAGACTGATGGAGAAATATAGGGAGAGGAAGAGGGATTTGCATATGGTGTTCATTGACCTTGAAAAGGCCTACACAAAGCCCCAAGAGAAGTCCTTTGGCAATGTTTGGAGTCTAAAGGTGTACGGGTGGCTTACATTAGGGCAATACAGAATATGTATGAGACGACCAAGACTCGGGTAAGAAAAGTGGGAGGAGACACAGAATACGGAACAGTCGAGATGGGATTGCACCAGGGATTTGCGCTTAGTCCATCTCTATTTGCCTTGGTGATGGATGAATAGACACAATATACTCAAGGTGAGATGTCATGATATATGTTATTTGCAGACAATATTGTTTTTGGTCGAAGAGACTCGCGGGGGAGTTAACAATAGGTAGGAGGTGTGGAGACACACTCTATAGTCTAAAAGGGTTCAGGTTGAGTATTACCAAAATAGAGTATTTGGAGTGTAATTCAATGATGTGACGCATGAGGCAGGCGTGGAAGTGAGACTTGATACACAAGTTGTCTCCAAGAGAGAGATTTTCGTTTTTGAGGGGTCTCTGATTCATGGAAAAGGGGAGATCGGCAATGTTGTCACATATCGTATTGGTGTGGCATGGATGAAGTGGAGGCTTGCATCTGGCATTTTATGTGACAAGAATATACCACCAAAACTTAAAGGTAAGTTTTACCGAGTTGTGGTTAGACCGACTTTGTCCTTTAGGGCGAAGTGCTGGCAAGTCAAGAACTACCAGCAGGTCCAGAAGATGCAAGTGGCGGAAATGAGGATATTGAGATGGATGTGCGGACATACTAGGAATGATACTATTAGAAATGTCAATATCCGAGACAAAGAAAAATGGCCTCCGTGGTGGACAAGATGAAGGAAGGGAGACTGAGATGGTTTGGGCATGTGAAGAGGCAATGTGCGAATGCCCCATTGAGGAGGTGTGAGATGTTGGTTATAGTGGGGTCACGAAGAGGTAGAGGTAGGCCTAAGAAGTATTGGGAGATGTGATTGGATAGGATATGACACATCTCATCTGACCAAGGACATGACCTTAAGTACGAAGGTAGAAAGGTCGAGGATAAGGGTAGAAGGTTAGAAGGTAGTCAAGACTTGTCGTATTACTAGCCTTTTCATGTATTTGGTTGGGTGGTACTATTGAGCACTGTGTCAGTCGTCATATTAGCCTATTCATGTAGTCTTTGGCTTTTGGTACCTGATATCACCTGGTACTATTGTAGTTATTACTTTTTATACCTCGCATCGTCGGTTGTTTATTGTGTTTCAATTATCACACTATTTTGTTGGTTCACCGTGTTAGTTGCTATGTTTTCTACACTGTTTTCTTTGGCTTTGTACTTGGATTTGTTGCACACGAGCCGAGGGTATTTCGGAAACAGCCTCTCTACCTCCACGAGGTAGTGGTAAGATCTCATACACTCTACCCTCCTCCCCAGACCCCTTGTGGAATTTCACAGGGTATGTTGTTGTTGTACTGTTTAGGTGAAAAGAGGCTCTTGGAAAGGCTAAGGACATGCTTGAAATTCAGACAGCATCTAGATATTAGTCTTCTATCCTAGTACATAATCTGAGAGATAGAGACCCTGATATCTATCTTCATCAAAATTATGTGAAGAAGTTATGGAACTTTCTCACCAGTAGTTTAGAGAGGAATAAGCAATCCATATGATTTATCCCTTATGCAGTTGTGAAAAATCTTCTCTTTTTTTTTTTGATGACCGAGAAATCCATTTGAGGCCAACCCTTAGGACCAACCTCAGCCTTCGAAACTTGGGATAACAGACCCGTCCCTCTATACTTCTCCACTTAAATACCAGAGGCTTAGTTCGCATGGCGCAGGGTTCGAACCTATGACCTAAGTCACAAGTCTCTCAACCTTTGTCAGAAGTCTTCTCTCTTGTTGGCTCTTAATTCTAAAAAAAAGGGATTTGTTTTTTTATGCAAGTACCTAAATTTTATTCACTGAAAATAAAACAAAGTAATAACTGAATCTGCAGAATGTGGATAGGTCGACATACTGCTCCATTTTGCAAGTGGAAATTTGCAACCGAATCTAGAGCTTTTCCTCTCTTTTTTTCTTTCATAAGGTACCTGTTACAATCAAGCAAACAACAATATAGCAACTCAATGTATGACATTATCTCAAGAGTCAAGACTGCAAACTTTCACGTGATTGAAAAGCATGTCAACTTCAGTATCTAAGCTGTACAGCCATAAATGCAATAACAGGCTTTTTATCATTGTGAAGCAGATAATCCTTGACATAAAAGAAACATCTTTTTGGAATGTCAAGTTTTTACAATCACATTACACTTCTAGATAGAGGCTTTCTAATGCATCCAGTATTTAGCTTTAGCATACCTGGCACAAAGTCGCATCATAGGGGTTCTCAACGCAGATACCAGATTAGGTGAATTGGTCCATTCATGGTTTTTTGATGTCAATACGTTCCACATTACTTCAATACCACTGCTTCCCAAGTCAGAACCTCTGCAAAAGCAGAGATATAATTAGGACAACGAAATTTGTTCCTTGGTAAGTTACAACAACAATCTCAGAGGAACTAAAATCACAAGTGTGTTTAGCATTGAAAAGAGTTTGCTATATTTTTACAATGAAATCTATACTAAATATGAAGTTGATTGTTTCATATTTGCTCTCTGTCTGAAGAAAAACATGCAATAGTAACGTGCTCCACTTAATTTTATGAAGGAATTATCCTAGAACAGATTTTGCATGGTTCAACCATTGACCATCCTTCACCATTCTGCAGGAAAAAGGATAGAAAACATTCCAAAAATCCAAGCGAAGGTTTACTAAAGAGAAGAGTGACAAATCCCATGATATTGGTTTCCAAAATTAGAACAATATATCCTCTTTATATTCTCAAGCCAGAAAATGCCATAAATACACGCTTACCCTGATGCATCCATAAGTGCCTTTTCTTCTTCCGGTCTAAGAAAAATTTCTTTGAAGGCAGAACCAGTCATCTCTGATGAAGCCAACTTTGATAACATCCATTGCCTATAACCAGGGATAGGACTAAGAGTAGCGAATACCTGCAGACCAGGTCTGTGTATTAATTTCACAGGAAACCTTACATGTGAGTAAACAAGTGGCGAGATCATGGTAGTATGTCATATTGTTCAAGAAAGAACTAAATGTTTAATTATGAAACCTGAAAACACCATAGAATTCATCCAGATCAATTTAACATCTAAAGTTGTATACTGAAGTGCTGTGGAAGTTGAGGGCTGGGTCTTGTTCAAGTAGGACAAGTTAAACACTGTCACAGAAAATTATTTATATTCACTAAATTAGTAATTCTGCTAAAATTGTATTCTACTCATAGAGATTTGGAATTTGCATCTCAAGGAGAGAGAATTGGTACAAGTACTTTAAAGAGTTCTACAAAAGCATTCACTTTTCAACATTTTAATTCCAAGTCACAGAGGAAGTTTACATATTAGCTGCTCAAAAAACTGCATTAGATGAAATGCCGTAACTTACACAGATATTGGGCATATCTTTTTTCACCACATCAACCACACGTTTGATGAGAAACTTCCCCAGGTTGATCCCTGATAAGCCAGGCTGCATGTTGAAAAGAATAAGATACTCTCTTAGACAAAGGACATCATCAAAACAATAGAATATGAGGAAGAAGAAAATAGAAAAACCTGCAGGCCAATACTAAGAGCCTGTTTGGATTGGCTTATTTCCTGTGCTTTTAAGCAAAAATAGCTTTTATACACTTTTGTAGTGTTTGGGTAAGATTAAAAAAAATGTTTTTAAGCACTTTCTTTTAAGCCAAAATAACAAAAATACGCCAAAAGTTTCAAGTTAGGATTCCTAACTTATGCTTTATAAACCATAAGTTATAAGCCTAGAGGAGGATCTAGAGGGTAGCGAGGGGTTCAACCGAACCCCCTCGGCAAAAATTTACGCGGTATGTATACGGTATTTTAATTATTTTTTTATGTATATATATAGATTTTGAACCCTCTAAACATAATATTGGAGGATGGCTTAGTGGTTGAGGGGGTTCTAAGTTTATCTTGAGGTACCAAGTTCAAATATCAAGCACTATATGTTTATTTTTGGAACCCCCTTAGTGAAAATTTTGGATTCGCCGCTGATAAGCCCATCCAAACAGGCTCTAAATCGATTCAACTCATTGTTACTTTCTCTCTGCAAACAAATAATGTATAATACTGAAACTACCAAACCTAGATTAAACTCAACGTTTTCTTACTCGAGCAGTAAAAATGAAGAAAAAATGCTATCCTTAAGATTTCGGTCAGATGTCTGCAGAAATTGTATTTAACAGTAAAGTATAATTCTTATGGAGTACTTCCTTTTCCTACTCCAGTGAGCATTGTTGATTTGATCATGGTGCTTAAAGAAAAAGACAATGATCTTACTGAGACTAGAACTGAAGAACTATAGATATTTCTTTTTCCGGATAAATAGGGAACTACAATACTATATCTTTCTAAAAGAAGGAAATAACTTTCCCCAGACAAGGGGTGACAGGTGGAAAAGGTTGCATGTATCAATTCCTTGGAGGCCATAGCAAATTCGAGTTTTGCTTGTTAATAAAAAGAAGAGTTGTATTAAGTTTCTGTCTTGCATCACTTAAATCTCAACATTCCCAGTTTGCATAAATAGTTATCCAACTCTGGAAACAAGTTGTCTTCAGAAACAATGTGGGAATTGGCTTCCGAAAACAAGTGGATACCCACAAAAATACTTCCAATGGTACCTTTGGGCTGAAAAAGGGCACTGCATCTGGAAAGTGACCAAAAGAGTTAACTTTACCTTAACCCTTGTTCTTTCTTTTTGTTCCACCCAGAATGTTTTTCCTTCAACAGAAAAGAATTAATAGTTCCACCAAATAAGTTTAATATTTGATTTCATCCATATAATAACAACGACAACAACACACCCAATGTAGTTCTACAAGTGGGGTCTAGGGAGGGTAGGATGTACATAGACCTTACCCCTACCTTTGTGAGGTTGAGAGGTTGTTTTTGATAGACCCTCAGCTCAAAATAAGTAAAATCAAAGCAGGATTGAAAGGAAAATAGCAACAGCAAAAAAGCAAGATAAACAAAGCAAATGAAGCAACTAGTAGTAAAATTGAAGAATAAGATACTACACAGATACTAAATAGTAATACTAATCTCAGGGGAATTTTCCATGAATAACAAACACAAATCCAATTTTCCAAAACCAGATCCAACTATTCATTTTTATTTCTCCAAAAAGAAGAAAGAGAACATATAAAACCCCAAGCCATTTTCTAATTCAAACGTTACCTTTAGAAATATAGAGCTCTTCAAACCTACGATGGTCAATGTACCTGAGTTGACGAAATAGAGTAAAAAATTGCACAAGAAGCCTCATGTTCAGAAATTGGAGGATTGTCCCATAAGACCTCCTGCAATGATTAGAGAGCCCTTAATGGAAGTGAGCAGTGACAAAGTTAAACTAGATAAAGTCAAGACTTTCACCTGTATGGTTGCTGCCACATCCTTCATAAGTGCAACTTCAATAAAAATAAGTGGTTCACCTGAACAAAAAACAACATTAGGCTTGATTTGTTCTATTAAGAAGAAAGTAACAAGATGCTTTATCAGCATGGATAGACAAGTATGACGATCTGATTTGAGCAATTCTTCTTTCATGCCAAACCTCAAGAATTGGTGAACCATATCTGAAGACAAAAAGTCCAGTATGTTTCTTGAACTAGGAAAGCCATTCTCGCACTTATGGATCTAATCATCAAAGCCTCTCTGATATGCTACTCTTACTTTTGATTTGATAAATATATCTTATATTGCATACATAAAATTTCTTGGCAGTTTTGAGTCTAACAACCACAAGTTGTTATAAAAGTTCAACAGACTGCCTTAAGGCCAACTCTCCCTATTTCTGATACTAACAAATCCACACTTCAGATTCCAGAAAAAAGTGCACCTCCTATACGCTGCTTCAGAAAGTGATGCATAAATCTGCACCTGATAACTTTGACCAGCATGGCTAAACACAAGATCATATGCTGAATATCTCATAAGAAAGGATCCAAATCCTTGATCTGGTAATCTCAGCATGTTCACGCACATAAAGCGTCGTTTTCAATTATGAAACACATGGGCAACACAGGAAACATAACTCTAAGTAGAGTTCAACTCCTTAACCAAGTCAGGGCTTACTAACCAGGTATTGCTGGATGGAAGTACCCAAAGCAGCGGCGACCTATTCCTAGCCTTCTTTTCAGATCTATAAGATTGCTTATTGGATGCACAGCCTGTGTACAAGAAAAATTTATACAAAAATGAAAAATATATATGATTTAATACATGAAAGCAAAGTAGGAAAAAAAAAAAGAAGTACCTCATATGCAACAATTTTTTCCAACAAAGACGCAGGATCATCCCATGTAATGTTGTGAAGCTCCAAATTAGCAGGACTAAGCCATGTAATCAGTTTCTCCTTTAGGTGGGAATCCAATGCTCGCAGAGATGCTATATTTACGTCTCTGCAAATTCATTGAATAACCATCTATGAAGTTCCTGTTTCATAGGTATAAGTAAATATAGAAACTAAAAACACATTTCCAACGAATCAGGAGATTCCCCTTGATCTTATAATCAATACACAGTGTGTGCACAAATGAGAAAAAGACAGATCACTTCATTTGGGACATAACCTTACCCGAGAAGACAAAGAATATCAGCTCGAATATCAGACAGGAACTTCAATCCCCCAGGATGTGTATTGAGACGCTCAAAAAGAACTTCATACATAGGCTTGAGCGCCTGCCTCAAATTCCGCTCAATCCTGTAGAAAGCTGATAATGATCCTTCTTCTTCATGACCACTATCTTCACCCTTATCTGCCAAAGCTCTAAACTTCTAAGCCCAACTAACAAAATAATGTAATGAAGAGTACACTCTAATAAGAATGAAAACACCCACCATTTGGGAGCTGAAGATCAAGATGCTGCTTCATTAACTCGCGAACTTGGGTCCGATTGAGATCATACTCTTTGGTTAGTGAAAGAAGCATCTTATAACGATTTTCTGGGGAAAGGAAAAAGTATCCCTGCAAAGTTAACGTTCAACAATTGCTAACTTGACAACAAACAGAGTATCAATAGTAACAACAGAATATTTCATGCGGTGGAGAAAGTTCACCTCTGAAAATTCATCCAGAGCAACATCCACAATTTCTGTCTTGTTCGTCGACATGGCTGAGTGCATTGACTCCCGTACTTGGCTAAACTCTCTGAAAATTGAACCATTATATTTAATTCCCAAAACATGATTCTTTTTTTCTTTGTTATTTCTGTGAAAAACATAATCTTACAATTCTGATTTTGATGGGTTTAGTTTACACCGACATTTCCACTATCAAGTCACACTTAAAACGAACTGTTGTTCCGGAAAAGAGAAGCTACATAACCTCATATGAGTAAACTACACCCTCAAGGTGAAACAACCATCATCATATTGAAAAATTGTTGATCCTAACATTAAGAAGCTATACTTGACCAGAAGACTTCAAATAAGAATGAAATGAAATTGTAGTCTGCTTATCAAACAACAAATCATATAAAAGTGCAATAAAAATTGTATTAAAACAGATGACTGTATTAAAAACCTTTCTGGAAGAAGTGAAGCATCCTGAGAAGAAACTTTATCACCTTCCAGTTGAGAGGTTTGCATTTGATTCAATTTGCTCTTGCTCTGCTTTCAATTCAATACCAAAAAAATGATGAATTTAATCAATGAAATTAGGCAAAAAGAAGGAAAGAGGAGTTGAGTAAAGCTTACAGAGGCAAAGGTAGGGGAAAGAGGTTGCATTTTGGTTCGCATAAGAATGGCGAGACCTTTCTTGTTCATCACTACACTTTTTTTTTCTGGTAACATACATATACAAATCAAATTGTCTCCTCTCTTCCATGATTTGGACTTAGCAGCTGCCATTAAACCGAAGAAATTCCCGGTAATACCAAAACGACGACGTCCGGAGTCATGGGTTGGAATTAGTACATCATTGGCAACAAATTGATAAAGCCCAAACAACGTCCAGGCCCAATCCAGCTTTGGTTACAATTAGGGGTGTCAAACTATCAATGGAGCGGTTCAATCGGTTATTTTTAAAAAATTATACCATCCTACTTTTTTGGGTATTTTATAATGTATAACCAAAATTAAACTTTTAAAACCATCTCAAGCATATCAGTTTCTCTTTGGTATCAGTATGGTTCGGTTAATTTTCAGTTTTATTTTACCTATTAAAATATCACCTCAAAATATACTATTGTTAAAAGGGTATATTATTTCGCAAATATGTTCGGGAAGAAGCACTTCAGTTCTTCACCAAGAAGTCAAGAATGTAAAACTTAGTTACCTTATTGTTTGATCTTAAACATTTATTAGGAGTGCTTGCATATGTTTAGCCATTTAGGTATATTGTTTGATATAATATCTATTATAGTATCATTTAATTTTAAACCTAATTAATTAAAGAGCAAAGACCTAAAGTCGTTCACTCGTCACTCACCACTCACTAGAGGTCTAGGACCTAGGTTATATTTATATTTGAAAAATGTTATAAAATATATTTATATATTAAATTTAACATATTGTTAATATATAAAATATATTTACATACACGTAAGGTTATTCGGTTCGGAATTTTTTTGATTTTTTTCATAAATTAAAAAGACCATCCCAATTGTTCGAGACGGTTATACACTTAAATAAAAGTCCACAATTTTATTGAAAAAATGACGTAAATCAATTCGATTCGGTCGCTTTTTCATATTCCTTTGACACTCCTAGTTACAATACTGCCAGACAACAACACATATAGCTGCTTAATTTTGAGAGATAAAATGAATGATTATTTTATTTTGCATTTCATTGGAGATATTAGATAGTCCTAGATTTATTTATTCCACTATTTATATCATAGTGATGAAATAAGTTATCCTATATACAAGTGGGATAACTTATTATTTCGAGATAACTTGTTTCCAATCAAATGACTAATTATTTTTTTTCAAAAAAAAAAAAGAACAAACGAAGGGAGTTGAAGAACGTTAATGTAAGTTGCAGATTGCCCAAAGTTAGGCGAACAATTATTTTTTAAGGACATTCCCTTTTGGTTCATTGAGTTGAAATTTATGCCCTTTAGGTGTCAAACTTCTCTATCTAAATCAAGTCACAAATATTAGTTCATTAACAAAATCAGTAGACAACATGCCTATATGCGGTTGTAGATGGTTCTAGACCTAAGATTTTCATAAATATATGTGTGTCTTAGATAACGCTTTGTCAAGATTCTAGTTTACAAGTCTAATGGCTAAGTGATTTCCATAAACTTAGCCATTGTTTGAATTTCCCTTTTATATATTTATTAATGTAGAAATGAATATGAATACAAATCAATTTGGATATTAAAATTACACTTTGTGTTTCTTTGAAGGAGATAAATTGGTGGATTAGATCGGATTGAAAATGAATTAGATTGTATTATATATATATATATATAAATAGATTTGGTCAAATATGAATTAGGGGTGTGCATTTGATTTTTTGGTTCGGTTTGTACTATTCATTTTGAATTTTTCAATTTTTGGTTTTGAAAAGTGTAATCCAATCCAAACCAAAATAAATTTGGTTTGGTTTGATTTTTCTCTATTCGGTTTGGCTTTTTGTCGATTTGGTTATTCGGTTATGTTAATAATTAATAACATAATCAAAGTTATATTTGCAATTTGAATATATATTTGTTTTAATTCTTCTATTAGATAGTTAAATTAATCAGATAAAATATATCATGGAAAAATCTTTTTGGCCAGGAAATTTAGCCAAAAAGAAGATGACATATTTTATTTGATTAACTTTACTCCCGGGTGTAAAAGAAAAAACACATGACTTTTTGAAATTTGAACCGATATAAAGTAGTATTGTCACGCCCCGAGACTACCCCCGAGACGCGGACACGGGACCTAGGACCACAAGTGATCCCAAGCTAACCCTGCTGGCATGATCATGAGCATACTAAAGATAACAAACTGATGCGGAAGCTAAATCATAATTAAAATGAAGAGAT
>JAJOOO010025884.1:0-19053 GCA_029582685.1 Solanum piurae | reverse complement strand
GATGAAGACCCACAAGGGTTTATTGATGAAGTGTTTAAGGTGCTTGATGCCATTGGAGTGTCTCCACAAGAGAAGGCGGAACTAGTCACGTACCAATTGAAGGATGTGGCTCAAGTTTGGTATGAGCAATGGATGGATGAGAGACCCTTAAGAGAGGACCCGATAGATTGGGGAGTGTTCAAGATGACCTTCCTTGATAGGTTCTTTCCCCTAGAGTTGAGGGAACTAAAGATGCAAGAATTCATCAACCTTTGCCAAGGATGTATGAGTGTGAAAGAGTATAGCCTTAAGTTCACCCAATTGTCTAAGTATGCACGAACCTTAGTGGCGGACTCTACGGCCAAGATGAACAAATTTGTTATGGGGGTATACGACTTGGTAGTCAATAAATGTTGTTCGGTAATGCTCATTCCAAGTACGAATATTTCACGTCTTATGGTTCATGCCGAACAAATTAAGGAACAAAATCTCAAGCAAGTGAATAGAGAAGTGAAGAGGGCAAGGACCGATGATGGGAATTATTCCAAAGGTAAATTTGAGGTTCAAGGTAAACCAAGGCTTAAGAGAAGGTTCTCCAACTAAGGCTCTTCTAGTACTCCAAAGGTCAACAAGGATAGGGTGTCTAACCCTAAGCCACAAGGAGGTAATAGAGGCAGTTTTTATGTTGAAAGGCCTAGTTGTGCAAAGTGCGGTAAAAAGCATGATGGCAAGTGCTTAGTTGGCACGGATGATTGGTTTAGTTGTGGGAAGAGTGCCCATATAAAGAGATATTATCCTATGCTAAGGGCTCAAGGAAGAGAGGGCAAGCAAGTCCCTCCTAGTAGTTCAAATTTTGATGCTCTAAAAAAGAACCGCTTTTATACTCTTCAATCCCGAGGTGACCAAGAGAACTCCCCTAATGTCGTAACGGGTATGTTACAAGTCTTTTTCCATTGGTGTTTATGCATTATAGACCCCGGTGCCACTTAGTCCTTTGTTACAACTTTTGTGGCTATGAAATTTGAAATACACCTCGATGTGTTAGAAGAACCTTTTTGGTGTCTACCACGGTTGGTGACCCGGTAATGGCAAAAAGAGTCTTTAGAAGTTGTCCTATTTATTTGTCTCATAAAGTCACTTTAGTTGATTTGGTAGAAGTACACATGCTTGATTTTGATGTAATTTTGGGCATGGATTGGTTGCATGCATGTTATGCTTCAATAGATTTTAGGACCCGGGTGGTCAAATTTTGAATTTCCAAAAGAGCCAATTTTAGAGTGGAAAGGGGGGAATTCTATTCCTAGAGGTCAATTTGTTTCATGTCTAAATGCTAGAAAAATGATCTCCAAGGGGTGCATGTATCATATTGTTAGGGTTATGGATGTTGAGTCCAAGGTCCCTTCTTTAGAGTCGGTCCCCGTGGTGAGTAAGTTTTCAGAAGTCTTTCCCGATGACCTGCCCGGCATTCCTCTCAAACGGGAAATAGACTTTGGCATTGATCTTTTTTCGGATACACAACCCATACCCATTCCTCCCAGTAGAATGGATCCAACGAAATTGAAAGAGTTGAAGGAGCAACTCAAGAACTTGTTAGACAAAGGTTTTATTCAACCAAGCATCTCTCTATGGAGTGCTCTGGTATTGTTCGTAAAGAAGAAAGATGGGTCCCTTAGGATGTGTATTGATTACCGCCAATTGAACAAGGTCACTATAAAAAATAAGTATCCTCTTCCTAGGATTGAGGATTTGTTTGATCAACTCCAAGGGGCTAACTATTTCTCCAAAATAGATCTTTGTTAGGGTTACCATCAACTAAGGGTAAGAGGGGTTGACATTCCCAAGAAGGCCTTTAGGACCCGATGCGGTCACTACGAATTTGTGGTTATGTCTTTTGGGTTAACCAATACCCCGACGACATTCATGGATCTAATAAATAGGGTATTTAGGCAATATCTTGATTCGTTTGTGATCATTTTTATTGACGATATTTTGATATATTCGAGAAGTAAGGGTAAACATATGGATCATTTTAGGATTGTATTGCAAGTCTTTAAAGACCACAAATTGTATGCAAAGTTGAGCAAGCGTGCGTTTTGGCTAAGATCGGTTGCCTTCCATGGCCATATTGTGTTGGGTATGGGTATTGAGGTATATCCTAAGAAAATGGATGCAGTCAAGGATTATCCTAGACCTATAACTCCTACCAATATTAGAAGCTTTTTGGGTTTGGCCGGTTATTATCGGAGGTTTGTTGAGGGCTTTTCCTCCATCACTTCTCCGTTGATGGCCATACTCAAAGAAGGCTAAGTTTGTGTGGTCGGAGGCTTGTGAGAAATGATTCCAATAGTTGAAAGATAGACTTACATCCACTCCAGTGTTGACCTTACCGGAGGCTACCGATGGGTTTGTAGTATATTATGAGTCTTCTCGAGTGGGTTTGGGATGTGTCCTTATGCACCATGGTAAAGTGATTTCCTACGCTTTGAGGAAATTCAAGATCCATGAAAAAATTTATCCAACTCATGATCTCAAATTCGCAGCGGTGGTGTTTGCCTTGAAAATATGGAGGGACTAACAATATGGTGTCCATGTAGATATTTTTACCGACCACAAGATTCTTCAATATGTCTTTAGCCATAAAGACTTGAATCTCTAACAAAGAAGGTGGTTAGAGCTTTTAAAGGATTATGACATGAGTTTCCTTTACCATCCCGACAAAACTAATGTAGTTGCAGATGCGGTAAGTAGATTGTCCATGGGTAGTGTCGCTCATGTAGAAGATGAGAAAAAGGAATTGGTTCGTGATGTGCATAGGTTGGCCCGGTTAGGTGTCCAACTAGTGGATTCCACCAAGGGTGGAGTTATGGTCCATCATAGTTCCGAACCGTCCTTTGTGGTTGTGTGAAGTCTAAACAAGGCCTTGATCCCATATTAATGGAGTTGAAAGAATCAGTACTCAACAAGTCCAATGAGGCTTTCTCCCAAGGGGGAGATGGGGTACTTAGGTACCAATGTAGATTATGTGTTTCGGATGTTAATGGCTTAAGAGAGCAACTTTTAGAAGAGCCCATCTTTCACAATATTTTATTCATCTGGGAGACACCAAGATGTACCGTGATTTATGGGAAGTCTATTGGTGGAGTGGCATGGAAAATAATATAGCGGGTCTTGTAGCCAAATATCTGAATTGTCAACAAGTTAAGGTCGAACATCAAAGGCCGGGAGGCTTATCCAAAAATATAGATATTCCCACTTGGAAGTGGGAGGATGTGAATTTGGACTTTATTGTGGGTTTGCCTTGTACTAGGAGACAACATGATTCTATTTGGGTCATTGTTGATAGGATGGCGAAACCCGCCCACTTTATTCCCGACAAGGTTTCCATTTCAGTGGAAGACTATGCCAAGTTGTACATCAATGAGATAGTAAAGTTGCATGGGGTTCCCTTGTCTATCATTTCGGATCTGGGTGCTCAATTTACTTCACACTTTTGGAAGGCTTTTCAAAAAGGACTTGGCACTATGGTCAAGCTTTGCACGACCTTTCACCCTCAAACGGATGGTCAAGCGGAACGCTCCATTCAAACCTTCGAGGACATGTTGAGGGCATGTGTCATAGATTTTCAAGGTAATTAGGATGACCATCTACCGTTTATTGAGTTTTCCTACAACAATTTACCACTCAAGTATTGTCATGGCTCCGTTTGTAACACTATATGGTAGGAGGTGTAGATCTCCGGTTGGGTGGTTTAAAATCGGTGAAATTGCTCTAATCGATCCCGAACTAGTTTATGAGGCCATTGAAAAAGTCCGACTCATTAAAGAGAGAGTGAAGATGACCCAAAGTCGGCAAAAGTCTTATGTCGATAATAGAAGGAGGGATCTAGAATTTGAGATTGGTGATTGGGTCTACTTGAAAATCTCACCTATGAAAGGTATGATGAGATTTGGTAAAAAGGGGAAGCTTAGTCCCCGGTATGTGGGCCCATACCATTTCTTGGATCGTGTTGGAAAGGTTGCATATGAGTTAGACTTACCAAATGAGCTGGCTCCGGTTCACCCGGTGTTTCATGTTTCCATGCTTAAGAAATGTATTGGTGATCCAGTATCCATCATTCCGATAGAGGGTTTGGGAGGTGATGAGAGTATTTCTTATGAAGAGGTTCCGGTAAAGATTTTAGACCGGCAAGTTAAGAGGTTGAGAAACAAGGAAGTAGATTCTATTAAGGTTTTATGGAGGATTCACTTAGTTGAGGATGCTAGATTGGAGGCCGAGGCCGATATGATGTTCCACTATCCTCATCTTTTTCCTTCTACTCCTATTCAAACTTGAGGTAAGTAGTTTCTTTTGAGTTTTGATATTTAGGGAGTTTTGCATGTTTTATGAATGTTTACATGAATTCCTTATATTATGCATGTTCTTGATGAAATTCATGTTTGTTACAAATTGAGCTTTCATGAATAATATTTTTCTCATGTTGATTTGCATTTTTGAATGATGATGGTAAATGTGACTTCATGAGATGATTTAATGAACATGCTTAGTATGCTTGTGATGAAATGGCATATTTGCTCCTTAATGTTGTTTTGAGCTTACTTTGAGTTGGAGAAGGTAGTTCCTCCCATGCTTATATGAAATGGTAAATTTTGTGCATAATGAGTTATAGATGTAGTTCCTACTTCCTTGAGATTGCATTGATTATGGCTTGAGATGGAGTTGATGTTTCCTCCTCTGGATTGTGCATTATTTCTATATTGCATGCATGATGGGCTGCTAGTCTTGAGTCTTTGCTTCCGTAAGGTATCTAGTTATCATTCGAGCACGAATGTCCCCAAGGGGGAGATAATGTAACACTCTAGAATCTAGTAGGCTACCCTAGAGCTTAACGTGAGTGCTAGCGTATCTTTCCGTAAATGTTTAAGACTAAACTAAGCTAAAATGAAAGGGGTAAGCATCTAGGAAAAAGGCAAGGACCTAAGCTACCAAGAGGGAATGAAGGAAAAATGATATTTTTCCTAGGACCACTAGGCGATGGGTGGTAGCATCGCCCAAAGGCCATTGGCGCCTAGCCAAATGGACCTTCCTCGCCTAGTAGGAAGCCCCCCACCCCCCTTGCTTGACCTAGCTAATGGAAAATTGGGCGAGCTAGGTCGGGGCTCTCCAACCAACTTGGCGAATCACCCAAAGGTCTGGCCTATCACCCAAGTGAATGTCTCCTTTAGGGAGCATTATGTAATATTAGGTGAGCCAAGGGTCCATTAGAAGTGTCGCCTAGGGCCCTTGGTGAGCCAAGGAGGGCCAAAGGGCAAGCTAAAGTGTGACATAGGCTGTTTTTAAAATTTAAGTTAGGGTCTTTAAGTAATCCCTCCAAACCTTTAACCAAAACTTTCATACTCTTTTCCTAGGAATTATATAAACCTTTTAAAGTCAAATTTCCTCCAATTTTAGTTACTCCTACAGAATAAAAGAGAAAACCGAACAAAAAAATCATCTTCTCTCAATATTTTTCTCTCTAAACTCAAAGAAGAAGCAAGAAGCCATTGGATCTAGGGTTGGTAGATTTTCAAGGTTCTTCCCCAAATTTCTTGGAGTTTCTTAGTTAAAGTATGTATGATTTTCATCCTTCGGTAGCTATCACCCAAGGAGCCTCTTCAAACTATGTTTTCAGGATTCCCAATTTCCTCAAACTTAGGGTTTTCAATCCATGACATGGGCCTCCTTCCAAAACGATTTAAATTGTTTAATTATGGTTTGTTAGGGTTTATTATGATGATTTATGATTCTAAGAATGGATTATTGTTGGAATTTTATGAAAATCTCCCTTGGACTCCTTATTCCCCCTTCTTCTTAGATTGTAAACTATGGTATGACTTGATTGATGATGGGAGCTTGACAATTGATTATGTTTACATCGATTAAGTTGTTGAATCATGATGTCCCTATATGTAATGTAGTAATTCTAGAAGTTAGGGTTGATCTTGATTCATAGCCTTGAAAGGGCAACTTGTTAGGTTTATACATGTTGATGAAGATTGTATATGCACTTGTGATTCCCTTAGATAATGATGATCCTACGACTATTGTGTAATTGTGGTATTGATGCAAGATCCTTCTTCCCTATACCCTTACACTTGATTATGCATGACGTATGTATGTATGTTTATGATAAGCTTGTTGTGTTAATTGAAAGGTCATTCTCATGAACACACTATGAATATGATGTGAAATGGTAACATACATATTGATGATTCTAAGGTTTAAAGGGCATTCTCACCAAATGAATCTATGAGCTAGTATGATATTATGTTGGTTTGAGTGTCTGTGTATTCTCTCATGAACATAAACTTAAATAAAGACTTAATATGAATTCTAAAGGGTATTATGCTTATCACCGAGTGGATATGAGTATGAGATGGGTAACTTCATGCTAGTAGTTGGGTTCCCAATATGGTTATCCCATGAAATGGAAACCTCCATGATAGTATTTAGGATTTCTAGTAGCAATATCTTTATCCCATAACTGTGTGCCCACACAGGTCTTTAGCTACTTGATCCACCTAAAAGCTAAAATGTACGTTCTACCTTAGGCAAGTAGGACGCCTCTTTTCGGTGTGGGGGTAGAACACCGGATTCCATGTAGCTCACATGGTCTATGTCGGTTAAGACCATTTTCTCTATATGATACGAATATGAACTATGATAAGAACATGAACTTTAATTATGACATCTTAAGAGGTACTACTTAGTATGAGTGGGGTATGGGACTTCACTTATGCATTGCACAAGTAGGATTTAATAGGGGTTATGGTGAGGTTTTCTTATGTTATGAAGACTTATGGATTATATATGTAGGTTATGTATGAATGTTAAGGTTTATTCTACTTGTTACAAGTTATGTACATGAATATCTCCTTAATTATGTATGTTGGTTATCGATGAAACAAAAGTAAGATATGTATGTTGTTGGTGGCCTAAATGTGATACTTAGAATTTGGTAGGGTTATGGGATCTTACCTTTGCATTGCACTAGCATTGCTTTGGGTTGCTTATATGTTGGTTTGACTTATGTTTCTTCATAAATGTGCATAATGTCTTTTAAACTTGATAAAGGCATGATTTCAACTAAATGTTTCTTTTATTCATGTTTTCAAGGATTTTATGCATGGCTTCTATACTTAGTAAATTATTTGTGCTAACCCATAATTTCTACATTTACTATGTGTGTAGGTTTTGGTCGTTGAGACGTACTTCTTCTTTCAAGAGAAGCTTGGGTTGACTATTCCCTAGTCTTGGTGAGTCCTCATGGTTCGAAGACAATATGTTATTATTTTCTAGCTTCTATTGTACTTTCTATTTTTGAGACCTTATTGATATATGGGCTTTGACCCTATATGTTCTCTCTACTGTACTAGATGGTGATTGAGACAAGGTCTATACTTTTATATCCATTTAAGAAAAATAAGTTGACTTCGATTGTAAAGGTTTTAATATTTCTGCATCATTTCTATGACTTTATATTTATGATTATGCTAAGGGCTTGTATGAGACCCCTTCGGTGTCAAGTATGCCGTGTTATTCCTAGAGGGTAACCCTGGGTCATGACAGTACTGCACCTCTGTAGGTGCTGCTAAGAGGGTCAACTTGGCAGGCCTTGACCCACGACCCCAACCCACGGGGTGTGGGTCCCCCTACGGCCAGTTGGTGCCAAAAGAGAGTTGACTATTTTTTGACAGCTTTTTGATCTGTTTTGAGGACCTCTTCAAGGACACCTTGGGGGGTCCTTGGGGAGTCGTACCTTGATGCCCTAACCCTTAATCCCCTATTCTGAATATGGGAATTGTTTTTACAAGTTTTAACCCTCATAAAACTCTCCAAAACTCTTACGAAAAGCTCTAGAACCCTCTAGTTTAACTTACTAGTTTCTAAGGCATTACAACAATGTGACAATGTATTTGGTGGAATCCCTCTTTTTTGCCTTTTCCCCCTAAATGGATTTGTTGGACACTGGAGATTTCGGCGAGCTCCGAAGCATTGGGCGAATCGCCATGCAGTTTGGCGACTCCAACAAGTTTTCGCCAAATGGGCTCGTAGTAAAGATTCCTTTTCACCCTACTATGCGTGTTTAAGTGCTAGTAGTTTACCTTTGTTTTTGTTATTGTTTGGTCTCTGTTCACATTGGGGACAATGTTGGATGCTTTTAGTGGGGGTGGGACTTTTTTGGTTATTGAGTCCTTTGTTCTTTCGAAAAAGTTATTTGAGTATCGGTTATGATCAATATCGATGACTTGAATAGTGCTCCTAATTGAACAAAATTCATGTGTGGCTACGATGAGGCCAAATGAAGTTGCATAGACAATATGTGGACTTTTTGCATCTCGTTGTGACTAGCCGGTTATCGAATGGAATCTATTGTGATGAACATTGAACACTAGCTCGAATGAACCTCGTTTGATATTGGTGCCAATGCCTTGTATGATGAGCTTACCTTAAATATTTTATGTGATGACACCTTGAATTTCCCCCGTTGGTCCGGTTAACTAAGTGATGCAAGCACATAAAATGATCTTACGCAACAATTTTGAAGTGGGAAACATGTTTGACAATATACCTCTTTTGTGGTCAACCGTGTGAGATGTGTGTACCTTGCTTGAACACCCTTGAGACTTACCCTTTTTTCTTGGAAGAAACATGAACAAGTGTGATCCCTCTTTATCCATTCACCCATAACTCTTATGAAATGTGGTTTGTTTTAATAGGCAACTTAGGTCAAATGCCTATGTTGGGGGTGTGGTGAAAAGAGAAGGTAAATCAAGAAGTGTGACGAATTCCCCTTTGAGCCAATGGAGTTGAAAAAGAGGGAACTCCTCGATATAAAAAAAGAAAAGAGAAACAAAAGAAGAAAGCAAAAGAAAAATAATGCAATAGTTGTGAAACAAAGTTGTGAAAGTTGCGTAAAAAATGGGGTATCCAGTAGTCCATGTGAAAGTGAATAATGGGGTGAATTGTGAACGTGATCAAAATGTTGAAAAAAGGGAAGAAAATGATGTTCATACCACATTTCATGAGGGTAACAACCACTGAGCCTAAATGACCATACCTCTGAACTCTTTCCTGTTACAAGCCTTGGAAGACTTTTGTGATCTTGAGGAAGCTGAAAGAAGTGTTCATTGGTGTAATGACCCGTAAAACGAATAGGTGAAACTAGAGCCTAACTAGTGTGTGGTTGAGTTGATATGAAGTTTGAGGGTATAAAATTTTGTCTCGAGCTATGGTTGAGGGGTTGAACGTCAAGGTACGACTCTCCAAGGACCACCCAAGGGGTCTTTGAGGAGGACCCTAAGCCTAAACCTTAAGAAAACCAAAAAGCTGTGTTTTTGGGATGACCTACGGATGGGGGCCTACGCCCCGTAGGTCCATCCATTCCTCGTGGATGGCCTACGTAGGTCAAGGCCCCAAAATATGAGTTGTTGAACCAAACCACCATTTGCCAAAATGGCCCGTGGTCCCACCCACTGTCAGTTGGTGGTTGTTCGTGGGTCATGACGGTTTGTTGTCAAATGTCTCGGCCAAGGTGAGGGCTATTTGGTAAATTCATTTTAAGTTAATTTTACTTAATGGACGGTTCTAATTGAGTTATTAAAGTATTAAAACTCTATTTTAGAATTTATAATTTCAAATCACCCCAATGTTAGAAACCTCTCTTCCCAACAGTTCTCTCTCTAGAAACCTCCATTGGAGGTGAAGGATTCAAGCGCTTAAGGTCAAGTCTTCATCTTTTTCAAGGGATTTTCATGGAATTCTTCCATATAAGGTATGGTAATATTCATCCTTGACTTATTTTCTTTTAAGGAGCCAATTTCAAAGTTGATATCAAGTCGCCAATGTTTCCCCAAAAACCCTAGTTTTCAATCTTTGCATGAGTTCGATTCCAAATGATTTTCAAAGGATTTATTGCATTGAATTACAAATTAATTGTGGTTTTAAAGATGAATTAAGATGATTTCTTCCTAGAACACATTATTTTCCCCCAAATTCTTAAGTGGTGAATTCAGATTGGGAATTGGTTGATTATTCAAGTATGTTGAATTGTTAATGTTTATATTGGATTAGTTATTAAATCATGTCAATTTCCTTATCTATTGTAGTATCTTCGATTTATGGGTTGATGTTGGTTCATAAACCTAAGTTGGCAATTTCATGAAGGATTATGTATGATTATGATGTAAAGTATATATGTATGATCTCAATGAAAGTGTTATGATCATGTTTAGAATGTAATTGTGTTATGATTGAATGTTATTTCTCAATTAACACCTATGAATGATGAGGCTATATGTGAAAAGTGATTCTCATGTACACACACATTCATGAATGACTAATGAATGAAGTTTCTATGACTATATTAATGATAATGGGTTGATTGAAAGGTGATTCTCAATTGTACTCTAATGAATTATAATGACATGTTGTGAAAGGAATTTCTCACAATATGGGATTCTTAGTTGAAAGCCTATTCTCATCTTTGAATGTATGAGCTATTTAATAAATGAATGTTGGGTTTGAGATGGATGCTCATCCGGGAGTTGAGGCGGGGTATCTAGTAACAATATCTTATACCATTATAATGACTAAAGTAATGAATGTTAAGTACTCTGTGGGGAATAATGCTATGCACCGAGTGAATATGAATTGAGATGGATGCTCATCCAGAAGTTGAGGCAGGGTATGTAGTAACAATCTCTTGAGATAGATGCTCATCTGTGAGTTGAGGTGGGGTATATAGTAGAAATCTCCCTATCCCATAATTATGTGCCCACATGGATCTACCTAAGCTAAAAGCAATGGTCCTACCTAAAGCAAGTAGGAATCCCTTATCTGGTGAGGGTGACATCGGGATTCCATGAATTGCTCACATGGTCTATGTCAGTTAAGGCATACTCCCACAAAAAATGTTCATGAACTAGGGCTTCTTAAGAATGTACTACTTAGTGTGGGTTGTAGTATGGGATGCCATCTATGCATTGCACAAGTAGACTTTGAGAGTAGTCATGGTGTGTTACTTTATGTTATAATGTTAAATGAAATGACTATGCTCTTATGATGATGCTAACAAATAATGTTGGTTTAATGTCTAATTAATGAAGGTATTCTTAATGAAGCTAATGGGGAATGTTGACTTATGTATTTAACGTGATGATGTATGCTATACTTGGATTGTATTATGAGTTACTTCCTTGTCATGAATTATTGTGTATGAATGTGCCTTGTCTAGGGTGGCTTCAAAGGAATACTTACTGTGAGTAGTAGTATGGGATGTTACTCATACATTGCTCAAGTATGACTTATGGTTGTCCTAGATGTTGGTCCTAATGTGTTGATATGACTCATGTAATGTTTATGTCTCTTATTTATGAGTATTGGGTAAAGATGGAAAGAATGAATTGTACGTTCACTTTTGGTGGCCTTAAGTGGTATCTAGTGTGGATGGTGGTATGGGACGCTATTCATACATTGCACAAGGTATGCTTTGGGGTTACTTGAGGTGAAAGCTTAAGGTAATGAAATGTCTTATGTGTTGATTATGTTCTAATGTGGCGAAATGCCTTGTATGTTGGTTATGTGTGTATATTATGCCTCTTATGCTTATGTTCATGAAGTTTTCTCAAAGTGGCATATATCATGACTTTCAAATAAAATGTTCGTTTTAAGCATGTTTTTGCATGGCTATCATACTTAGTACTTAATTGTGCTAACACATATTTTCTTTACCTTTATGAAATGTAGGGATTGGTACTAGATTTGATACTCTCTAGTTGGAGTTTGGATTGCGATTCCTCCAAGGCCAAAGTGTTATGTCCTAATAAATTGAGGACAAATGTTGACATGTTTCCTTTTTTTTCATGTAATAGACATTTGTTGGTCTTTCGATTGTAAAGGGTCGTATCCCTACTTTTGTTTTCAAGATGTTGTTTTAGATGGCCATGTGAGACAATAGACTTCCATTATTTTGAAATGTTTTAAATGAGTACATTTGATTGTATGGATTTAAATAAGTTTTAAATCCGCACCATTTTCCTTTTATTGAATGTTATGAATGCTATGAGGCTTGTATGAGAGTTTTTGGAGTCTTGTACGCCGTGTCGCTTCCGGGGTATATGCTCGGGTCGAGATAAATATGGTATCAGAGCATAAGGTTATAGGAATGGTTTTTATGATTGATGTCTCACAAGCCACGTCTGATAGAGTCTTGTTCATCGGTGTGAGTCGCGACACATCTATGAGCGAGAGGCAATATGAGGTTAGGAAGTTACACTTCTTTCATTATTCTTCAAGTTGTGCCTTAGTGTTTCGATCTATAAGTGTCCTTTTCCTAATCCTTCTCTTGTGTTCATAGGATATGAATACAACAAGGACCCCACAACAAGAGTGGAAGAGGAGAATATGAATGAGGGAGTTCCTCCCCAAGGTCCTCAAGGTAACCGAATTCTGGTTGATACTCCGGCCATGACTAATGAAGAGATTAGGTCAGCTTTTCTAACCTTAGCCCAAGCCATGACGGCCCAAGTTAATAGAGATGTGGGTCCTAGAGTGAATGGTACGAGAGTACTATGGCTTCTAGGTTGAGGGACTCTGTGATGAGGTGTATAACATAGTCAATACTATGGGGGTGACTCTTAGAGAAAAAGAGGAACTTTCCTCCTACCAATTGAAGGATATTGCCCAATTTTGGTTTACTCAATGGAATAGCAATAGGCCTATAGAAGTGGGTCCTATAGAATGGGAGGAGTTTAAGAAAGCTTTCCTTGGTAGGTACTTTCCCCGTGAGAAGAGGGAGGTTAAGATGGAGGAATTTATCAACCTTAGGCAAGGTAGCATGAGTGTCAAGGAGTATTCCTTGATGTTTACTCCTTTATCTAAGTATTCTCCATCTTTGGTGTCCAACTCTAGGGATATGATGATTCGATTTGTGACGGATGTATCCAACCTAGTTAAGGAAGAGTGTTGTACGGCAATGCTCCATTATGACATGAACATTTCTAGGCTCATAGTGTATGCTCAATCTATTGAGGAGTCCAAACTTGAGAGGAAGTGTAGAGAGATGAAGAGGTCTAGGTCGAATGAACAAAGTCAACCAAGGTCCAAAAAGAGGTTCTCCAATCAATATTCCTTAATGGTCAACAATGATAGGGTGTCTAACCCTAAATCTCGAGGAGGTAATGGAAGTGGTTCTTCTTTTGAAAGGTCTAGATGTGCCAAGTGTGGAAAGCAACATTTGGGTATGTGCCTTGCCGGCATGGATGGTTGCTTTGGGTGTGGAAAGAAGGGCCATAAGATGAGAGACTGTCCAACACTCTCGTAAAAAGGAATGGAGCATAAGCAAGCTTCTCTTGATGGTCCGGATCCTAATGCTCCAAAGAGAAATTGTTTCTATGTGCTTCAGGCTAACAAGGACAAAGGAGCTAATCTGGATGAAGGCACCGGAATGTGTTAGTTCCTTATAGATTGTGAATGTCTTTTTAAGGTTCTTATGTTGTCTTTCATGTTGGCCTTAGTTGGGTTTACTCCTAAGTGGGGAATAGTATGTTGAATAGTAAAGTTGTTGAGAGTTTTGATATCCTTATCTCTTTCCTTCTATTCTTATTCACGCTTGACACTAAGAGTTCCTTGTAGCTTGTTTCATGTTTTGGAGTCATGTGTGATTATGTGTTTCCATGGTCTCCTTATGATATGCATGTTCTTGATGAGTTTATGTCTAAATGAGAAATTGCATTTTCATGAATTATGTCCCTCTTGTTGATATGCATTTAGTATGAGTTGTCTATATGCTTCATGAGGTTAAATATTGAACAAGCCTAAATGTGCTTTTATGAAGAAATTGTATAATATGCTTAATGATGTTATGATGAGCCCGTTATGAGTTGGAAAAGGTAATTCCTCCAATGAAATGAGAAATGTTGAGGTTTTCATGAATAATGAGTTTGTAGATGTAGTTCCTACTTTCTTGTGTTGCATTGAGCATTTTGATGTGGAGTTGATGTTTCCTCCTAGTTTTGTGCATTGTTTAAATGTTGCATGCATGATGGGCTACTAGTCATGAGTCGTTAACCCCTTAATGTGTTAAAAGTGTCATTCAAGGTTGAATGTTCCTAAGTGGGCGATAATGTAACGATCCGTAGAACAAATAGGTGAAACTAAAGCCTAACTAGTGTGTGGTTGAGTTTCTGTGAGGTTTGAAGGTGTAAAATATTGTCCCTATCTTTGGTTGAGGGGTTTATGGGTTAAACGTCAAGGTACGACTCCCTAAGGAACACCCAAGAAGTCTTTGAGGAGGACCCTAAGCCAAAACCCCAAGACCCCAAGAAAACCAAAAAGCTATTTTTTTGGGATGACCTACGGATGGGGAACTACGCCCAAAGGGAAAACGTTTCTATGTGCTTCAATCTAACAAGGACAAAGGAGCTAATCCGGATGAAGGCACCGGTATGTGTTAGTTCCTTATAGATTGTGAATGTCTTGTTTAGGTTCTTATGTTGTCTTTCATGTTGGCCTTAGTTGGGTTTACTCCTAAGTGGGGGATAGTATGTTGAATAGTAAAGTTGTTGAGAGTTTTGATATCCTTATCTCTTTCCTTCTATTCTTATTCAAGCTTGAGACCAAGAGTTCCTTGTAGCTTGTTTCATGTTTTGGAGTCATATGTGAATATGTGTTTCCATGGTCTCCTTATGATATGCATGTTCTTGATGAGTGTATGTTTAAATGAGAAATTGAGGTTTCATGAATTATGTTTCTCTTGTTGATATTAGTTGTCTATATTCTTCATGAGGTTAAATGTTTAACATGCCTAAATGTGCTTTTATGAAGAAATTGCATAATGTTCTTATTGATGTTATGATGAGCCCAATATCAGTTGGAGAAGGTAATTCCTCCAATAAAATGAGAAATGTTGAATTTTTCATGCATAATGAGTTTGTAGATGTAGTTCCTACTTTCTTGTGTTGCATTGAGCTTTTCGATGTGGAGTTGATGTTTCCTCCTAGTTTTGTGCATTGTTTATAATGTTGCATGATGGGCTGCTAGTCTTGAATCGTTAACCCCTTAATGTGTTTAAAGTGTCATTCAAGGATGAATGTACCTAAGTGGGGGATAATGTAACAACCCGTAAAATGAATAGGTGAAATTAGAGCCTAACTAGTGTGTGGTTGAGTTGGTGTGAGGTTTGAGGGTGTAAAATGTTGTCCCAAGCTATGGTTGAGGGGTTTAGGGGTTAAAGGTCAAGGTACGACTCCCCAAGGACCACCCAAGGGGTCCTTGAGGAGGACCCTAACCCTAACCCCCAACACCCCAAGAAAACCAAAAAGCTGTTTTTTTGGGATGACCTATGAATGGGGACCTACACCCTATAGGTCCATCCATGCCCCGCGGATGGCCTCCGTAGGTCAAGCCCCCAAAATATGATTTGCTGAACCGGACCACGGTTTGCCAGAACGGCCCGTGGTCCCATCCACGGTCCGTGGGTGGTGGTTCGTGGGTCATGACTGTTTTCTGTCAAATGTCTCGGCCAAGGTGAGGGCTATTTGGTAAATTCATTTTAAGTTGAGTTTAGTTAATGGACGGTTCTGATTGAGTTATTAAAGTATTTTAAGGGTTTTTAAAGTATTAAACTCTATTTTAGAATTCATTATTTCAAATCACCCCAAAGTTAGAAACCTCTCTTCTCAAAAGTTCTCTCTCAAGAAACCTCCATTGGAGGTGATGGATTCAAGATCTCAAGGTCAAATCTTCAATTTTGCAAGGGATTTTCGTGGAGTTCTTCCATAGAAGGTACGATAGTCTTCATTATTGACTTAGTTTCTTTCAAGGAGCGAATTTCAAAGTTGATTTCAAGTCCCCAATGTTTCCCCAAAAACCATAGTTTTCAATCTTGGCATGGGCTCGATTCCAAATGATTTTCAAAGGCATTATTGCTATTGAATTATGAGTGAATTGTAGTTTTAAACATGAATTAACATGATTTCTTCCTAGAACCCATGTTTTCCCCCAAATTCTTAAGTGGTGAATTGAGAATTGGAGTTTGTTGTTTATGCAAGTATGTTGAATTGTTTATGTTTATATTGGATTAATTATTGAATAATGTAAATTTCCTTATCTATTGTAGTATCTTAGATTTATGGGTTGATGTTGGTTCATATCCCTAAGGGGAAATTTTATGAAGGATTATGTAAGATTATGATGTGAAGGATTTATGTGTGTGATCTCAATGAAAGTGTTATGATCATATTTAGAATGTAATTGTGTTATGATTGAATGTTATTTCTCAATTAACACCTATGAATGATGAGGCTGTATGTGAAAGGTGATTCTCACACACACACACTTATGAGTGACTAATTAATGAAGTTTCTACGACTATGCTAATGATGATGGGTTGATTGAAAGACAATTCTCAATTGTACTCTAATGAATGATAATGACATGTTATGGAAGGACTTTCTCACAATATAGGATTCTTAGTTGAAAGGTTATTCTAATCTTTGAATCTATGAGCTATCTAATGAATGAATGTTGGGTTTGAGATGGATCCCCATCTGGGAGTTGAGGAAGGGTATCTAATAACAATCTCTTATCCCATAATGATGACTAAAGTAATGAATGTTAAAAACTATGTGGTAAATAATGCTAAGAATCGAGTGGATATGAATTGAGATAGATGCTCATCCGGAAGTTGAGGCGGGGTATCTACTAACAATCTCTTGAGATGGATGCTCATCCGTGAGTTGAGGCGGGGTATCTAGTAGCAATCTCCCTATCCCATAACTATCTACCTCCATAGGTCTAGCTAGTGGATCCACCTAAGCTAAAAGCAATGGTCCTACCTTAGGCAAGTAGGAATCCCTTATCCGGTGAGGGTGACACCGGGATTCCATGAATTTCTCACATGGTCTATGTCGGTTAATGCTTACCCCCACAAAAAATGTTAATGAACTATGGCTTCTTAAGAATGTACTACTTAATGTGGGTGGTAGTATGGGATGCCATCTATGCATTGCACAAGTAGACTTTTAGAGTAGTCATGGTGTGTTCCTTTATGTTATAATGTTAAATGAAATGAATATGCTCTTAGGATGAAGCGAATGGAGAATGTTGGTTTAATGTCTAATGAATGAAGGTGTTCTTAATGAAGTTAATGGGGAATGTTGACTTATGTATTTAATGTGATGATGTATGCTATACTTGGATTGTATTATGAGTTACTTCCTTGTCATGAATTATTGTGTATAAATGTGCCTTTTCTAGGCTGGGTTCAAATGAATACTTAGTGTGAGTAGTAGTATGGATGCTATTCATACATTGCACAAGTATGACTTAGGGTTGTCCTAGATGTTGGTCCTAATGTGTTGATATGACTCATGTAATGTTTATATCTCTTATGTATGAGTATTAAGTAAAGATGAAAAGGATGAATGGTAAGTTCACTTTTGATGGCCATAAGTGGTATCTAGTGTGGATGGTGGTATGGGACGTTATTCATACAATGCACAAGGTATGGTCCGGGGTTACTGGTGGTGAAAGCTTAAGGTAATGAAATGTCATATGTGTTGATTCTGTTCTAATGTGGTGAAATAATTTGTATGTTGATTTTGTGTGTATATTATGCCTCTAATGCTTATGTTCATGATGTTTTCTCAAAATGGCATATATCATGACTTTCAAATAAAATATCCATTTTAAGCATGTTTTTGCATGGCTATCATACTTAGTACTTAATTGTGCTAACCCATATTTACTTTACCTTTATGAAATGTAGGGATTGGTACTCGATTTGATACTCTCTAGTTGGAGCTTGGACTGAGATTCCTCCAAGGCTAAAGTGGTATGTCCTCATAGATCGAGGACAAGTGTTTAGATGTTTATTTTCTATCATGTAATAGACATTTGTTGGTCTTTCGATTGTAAAAGGCCGTGTCCCTACTTTAGTTTCAAGATGTTGTTTTAGATGGTCATGTGAGACAATATACTACTGCTATTTTAGGAAGGAGATATAAGAAAATAGGTGACAATCTAAGTTTAATGTTAGAAAAAGAAACGGTAAAATTAGAAGATAGTTTAACTGCTATGATAAGAATAACAAAAGAAAATGAAGAAATAGATAGAAAAACGGAAATCGAAAAAATAAAACAACAAGCAAAAAAGGAAGTACAACAATTAGAAGATTTTTCGGGGGTGCGGAATTCATCTATGTCTGGTTAAAGATTTTATTATAATATTCTTTTGCTAAGTGTTTTAATCTTGATGTCTCTCTAATATTATTTATGATATATTCTAGATATAACATATCTTGGGTTCTTAGGTACATATATAAATTGTTTTCCATTAATTGTTCTAATAGCTTTATATCTTTCATAGCTTCTGTCCAATATTGTAAATATTCGTAGTTCATTTCAATCTGAATCTATTTCTAAATCATATAACTCTATTCTTTCGGGGTCTAAATATAGGTCGTGTAGGTCTATTTCATACCATTGTTGATTTAGTATATCTTCTAATTCGTCGTCATTAAATATTTTTTCCCATATGATTCTTCTTAATTCAATTATCTCTATACCTTTAAGTATATATAGGATCAAAGTTTCATTTTTTTTTATTTCATCATGCATGTATGTAGTCATGTTCATTGTTATGCAGGTTTTTTATTTTTAATTATTCCTTCCTATCATATTCATAATTGATTAAATTCATATTAGATCATTATGAATGAGATTATTTGTTTATCATGTTTTCCTGTCACTACTAGCATCGTACTTTAGCGGATACTTTCTTCTTATCAGCACCTCAACTTTGTTTACTCCCCTAACAGCTTTCCTTGCCTACCGGTTTCAACATTAGGATGGCATAGTATAGAAGTTTTCTCCCTGTTTCCAATGTGCTAATAAACTAGAAATCATGATTCAAATAATTCTAATACATAATAACTAATATAAATTTATTCAATCATATGTATGATATTCAGGAATATATGAAATTAGTTCTGCATATTTATTGAACAATATACCTTTGCCTCTTGCTTATCCATGA
>JAJOOO010025883.1:0-15838 GCA_029582685.1 Solanum piurae | reverse complement strand
ATACTCCCCCTCAAACTAGGTTCTATGAAGATATTCAAGACAGCTAGTTTGGACAATAAGAACTCATGTTGAGTCTTTCACTAATCTTTAGTCAATAAGTCTTCCAGTTGATCATGTGAAGGAACATACACAGTCTTGATCAAACCCTGCTGAATCTTTTCCCTGACAAAGTGATAATCTATCTCGATATGTTTAGTTCTCTCATGAAATACTGGATCTGCAGCTATTTGAATAGCTGCTTTGCTATCATAGTAGATTGATACTGGTCCTTCAATCTGAATTTCTAATTACTTAGCAGGTTAGTGATCCAGATTACCTCAGTTGTTAAGCTTGCTAAAGTTCTATACTCAGCCTCTGTTGATCTTCTGCTTGGATATCCAGGCAATGAGAGAGTCACCAAGTTTGAGGATGTAACCTGTTACAGTCTGGCCCAATCAACATCACAATACCATGTTAGTTTCATGTCCTTCTCTGATGACATTAGTAATCCCAATGTTTCACTGTGGGTCTCTGCATAAACTGACTTAATGTTCGAACTGTGTAGGCAATATCAGATGGTTAAGTAAAGTAGTTTCCCAATAATTCTTTGATATAGTTGTACATTTTCAAATAGTTCATCTGCTTACTCAGCTTTAGTCAGTTTTATGTTACACTCCAAAGGAGTTAAAGTTATTTTGCCTTATGTTAAACCAACTTCTGCTAATAACTCTATAGTATACTTCTTTTGGTTTATCAAAATTCCCTTATTTAATCTGCTAAATTCAATTCCCAAGAAAAACTTTAACTCTATTAAATCTTTAATTTGGAAGATTGACAGAGTACTAGTTTGGTATCCTGGATCAGTTGTGTGTCATTGCCACTTATTAGCAAATCATCCACATAGACCAGTATAATTACCATCTTGTTTCCTTGCTTCTTAGTGAATAAAGAGTAGTTCAGATGACTCTTCTTAAATTCTGAGTTTACTAATGCTTCTGTTAGTTTGAAGTTCTATAGTCTAGATGCTTGTTTGAGTCCATAAAAAGACTTGACAAGCTTACAGACCATAGGTGTATCCCCCGGACCTTCAAACCTTTAGGCATCTCCTTCAAAACATCTTCCAACAAATCCCCTATCAAGAAGGCATTGTAGACATCCATTTGGAATAAGGGCCAATTCTCTACAACACCTAATGTAATAACAGTTCTAACTATTACCATTTTCACAACTAGTGAAAAGGTTTCTTGATAATCAACACCAGCCGTCTGATTGTATCCCTTTGCTACAAGTCGTGCTTTGTATCTTTCCATATCACCATCAGACTTGTATTCGATCTTGTTCACTCATTTGCAGCCAATCACTGACTGACCATGAGGTAAAGGAACTAGTTTCCAAGTCCCGTTATCTTTCAAAGCTTGTAATTCTTGCTTCATAGAATCAACTCATATTGCATCTGTTACAACTTCTTCATAAGTTGATGGTTCCACACTCGTGGAGATTTTGTCTATGTATGCTTGATATGGGGAAGAAACATGTAGGTAAGAAACATAGTTTGTTATAGGGTGAGGAACTGGTTGGTTTGATGACTTTAGTACTAGTGTGATAATCCTGATGCCATGTAGGTGGTGCAGTGGCCCTTACTGACCTTTTAAGAGCACTATGTTAGCATGTAGTTCAGGAACCAGTTCCAAATCAGGTTGGTCAGCACCAATAACAACATCTGGTGTAGGGTATAGATCTATAGCAATTAATATCCCTTGCTCGACCATCTGGAAACAACTCACCACCACTTTGTGTATATGAACTTATATGGAGGTTTTCCCTTAAGCATTGGTGTATGCAGCCTATTTATCATATAAACTGTAGTTAAGACACATTCACCCCAAAACCTGATAGGTATACTCCCTTGGATCTGAGTGCTCTAGCCACCTCTTCTACGTGTCTATGTTTCCTTTCCATAACACAATTTTGTTGTGGTGCGTGAGGAGTATAATTCATGAGTATTCAAATAGAGTATTGCACATTTTACTAAAAAACTCACTACCATTGTTAGATCTAAAAATCTTCACACAAGTGGCAAATTGAGTTTTAGTATACGTACCCGTGCGTTGCGCGGTTAATAGATAAACATAATCTTAAATATTGATTTATGGATAATTTTAAAATTCAATTTACTATATAATAATATCATAAAGTTTATATGAGAAAATGTTAATACATTGATAACTTATAATAAAAAACTTATGAAAATAAATATATAAGCTTAGTTCATTGTCTAAGTTTGACAATAATAATTTTTAGCATTATTTAATTTATTTATTATTTATTTTTCAAATTATTCAAATCATACACAATTTATATTATCCTCTTGTTAGAATAATAAGATATAAAAAATATTATTAAACTAAAATAAAATTTAACTTAGAAAAGTCTTAAAATTATGATAATGCTAAATATAAAATTAAGAAGTTTTAATCATATCACATTGTATTTCAAAGTTTTTAAATTTTGTCATTTAATTTCTCTAAAAAATTACATATCAATTGTATGATATTGGAAAAAAATATATAATTATATGATATTTAGTGCTATATAATTCTTAGAGTTAAATGATATTTTTATAAATTTATTTTCAAAATCAATTTAAAATTTTAAGAATTCTACACCATTCATAGCATACACAAAAATAAAATAAAATCAAGACTCCAATCATAAAATTGTAAATGAAAAGAACGTAATTAATTGCAAAAATGAAGGAAACAATATTTAAGAAAAGAAATATTGAGAAAAAATTGTTTAACCCATTTTTATTTGGATGCAACGGTTTTTCAGTATTAGCTACTTCTCAAGCAAAGCGATAGTTATTTATTTTATATTTTTCATATATTTTGTGTGAATGTTATGAGAAGACAATCAATAAAAATGAATGAAAAAATTAAAAGAAAGTGTAGATCCCACTTTCCTCCTCCGCGTCTTAGTGATTATAATTTTTTGACCTTCTAAATTTTAATTTATATGTTATATCTTTATTTACATTCAAATGGATAAATAAATAAACTTATTCATCTCAATTCAATTTTTAAAATTTATAACTATAGTTACCTTTATCTCCGAAGTAGTTTGAATTTAAATTTTTGATCTTTATCTTTTAAAACTAATTAACTTCTCAATTCAAAATTTAAATAAATCTTAAAAGGACTTTAAAAGGAAGACTATTATTATTATTATTATTATGGTTTAAAATAACTTTCACACATGATATTTGATGGTAATGATGCTTATTATTATAATATTATTTTGTTTCTCCTATTTTATATATATATAGAGATATTATATTAATTTATTGCAAAGATATTTTGGAATTAAAGAAATATGTTATTGTATATACAGAGAGTTATTAAATTAAATGTTCATGAAAAAAATCATTATAATTTGGTGTGTGTGGGAGTGGGAGGGAAATCACCGCATGCATTTATATTGAGCTATGCATGTGTATGACACTGTCATGTGTATACACTTTGAAGTATTATCATTGCTTATTATTATTCAAAACATTTATATGAATAATTATTTATCTAAAGAGAAAATAAAGAAACTAACAAACTAAGTTCTTATGCAATGCCTCATTGCCTCTTCACTTTTTTGCTATTACAATAAAAGTAACAATTAATTAATATAATTTATATGGATCACAAGAATAATCTATTAAACTTTTGTAACATCTCACTGTTACAATATATATAAAGGTTTACTAAGATATCAACCAAGCCTATTTATTATATTTAAAATGAAAAAGTATGATAATATACTACTAAACTAATTATATAAAACGGTTAAAAATAATTATGCCATAAGATATACTTAATATACAAATGAATAGTGTCACTTGATCTTTTAGTAAGCATAAATTTTTAAAAATGTAAGTATTTATTTATAAAATATAAAATGAATAGAGAGAATTTTGCCTTTCACAAATAATTTATAAAATATCTATTTTGCAAAAGACGTACATATTTTCTACTCTTTAAAAGAACTTTCATATTATTATTTTTCATTTAAAGATACAGAAAGACACTTTAAACATGTGTGAATAGGAATTTTATCTATTGGTTCATTGATGCAAGTATTTTTGTCTATTTCTAGTATTACTCCAATTAAAATAAAATAAACAATATATAAATATTGAATACTATTTACTAATATGTATTAAATAGGAATAGTTAGATCTTAATATATATTAAATGAACTAAAAAACTGAAATTAGAACAATCTTTATTACAAACACAATTAAACAACTTATGAAACAGAAATAGATAGATTTATAGTTTAAGACATGAAAAGTTGATGTATAAACAGAGTTCAAGAATATTGTCCCTAAAATTATCATGTATGCATTTATTCTAAATTAATTAAAATAGAAATTTGTGTTACGTTAATATGCAGAAATAATTAGTAATGTGAAAATCCACAATATATACATTATGAATATAAAATTTACCTTGTCATCTTGCAAAACTAACTTTAAAGAGAAGGATATTTACTTTGTGTACTTATCCGGCACTAATCACAATCGAATAATTTGAATTTTGAAATTTCATCGTGTGAATTTGCTTGAAATATTTGATATCGTATAAAATTGTAAAGCCATAACTGATTTTGGTGTTCAAAGAACAATGTTTGGTTTCTACATCGTAGGGTTACGCGGTAGTATTTAATTGATGGGCAATTTTAAAACTGTTTTGGATTTTAAGCATGTATTAAATTAAATAATCTAAAATCTATGAAGGGAATCCTTATAAATATTAATTTAGGATGTGGTAAAGTGAAGTTGAAGAGGTTCATTATGGATAGTTGCTGTTATATTATTATTATTATTATTATTATTATACGTGACCGCGCGTTGCACGGTTAGTTGATAAATGTAACTGTAAATATTAATTTATAGACAATTTTAAAATTTAACTTATTATTAATTAATATTATCAAATAAATGCTACATATTAAATATGTGTAGATAATAACTTTAATAATATATTAAAATCAAAAATAAAAGTAATGCTACAAACCCAGCGAATTAAATATCAATCCTCCTGAAAAAAAAAACAGTAAAAAGTTAATTAATAATAAGTTAAATTTTATATAACGCAATAAAATAAAATAAAATTATAAATGTAAATTTTAAAAAATTATTTGTTAAATGTCCAACATATTTGATAATTAAAAGTCAATTCAAATTACTTGCTCAGAAAGATATGATATTACCCCGTATAAATTGTTTGTTTAACTCAAAAGTTCAGAAAGAATCAAGTTACCAACAATATATTACATAATTTGACATCACTTAAAAACAACTCTGAATTTTAGCAGCATCAAAAACAGTCACTACTCATAAATATATATTATCTTTATCTATACTCAACCACATGACATATATAGATTAAATAAAATAAAATAATTCCAACTTTATCTAGGACAAATTTCAAAATAACCTATGAGATGGAAAGTCAACAATTCTTGTGTGTCTCGTGAACCTGAAACTAAAAGTATGTTGGACTTTGGAGCAATATGCTTTTATGTCTCTTGTGTCATGTTGCTGATAATTTCAAATAGACTATACCAACTGTTCATAATAATAATTTTGGCTCAACTAAGAAATAATTTTTAAAACAGGAACAGAATGCAACATGCTAGGAACTCTTGCTCAAGTTTGTTCCACAATCTCACACAATTTCTTCTTCCATAGACCACATATATATGCTCATCGTCGACTTTAAAATTTACCATTTACTTAAATAAAATTAGTTAGCAAGTATTGGCAAATATTGAAAAAAAAAAAAAAGCATGCAAGGAATCACACGTCTGGGTTCAACCATATATTTTAATATGGAATCAATATAAGTCTAAACACTATCCCATTAACGGATTATAGATTAGCTACCTTTGAACTTCTAAATTGTATATTACAATAAAATTATATTTAGGATTTCAAGAGGATAAGTGCACTATTACAAAAAAATAAAAATAAATCTAAGATATATATTTGATTGATTTACATTTAGGTTCTTATCATTAAACTTACTAACTTTCAATTATAGATTCAAAATTATTCTTACTTTTTAAAATAGTAGTAGTAGTAATTGTGTATCATCCACTATTAGTAGTTTTAATATACATATTTAGTTTCATTATACAAAAAATTTACAGTGAATTAGGAATTTTCAATTGGACAAACTTGAAAATTTAAAAAGATTGAAATAAATTATTTTAATCATACACTAACTAATTACCATTAAACATAACATCTCAATTACACTACATATGGATATATTAATTATTACCGGAAGAAATCTCAAATCCTTTTTTCCACACTTATCTTTTAATTTGTCGTTGCAAATGCTTCCACCGAAAGATTGTCCTCTCATAAAAGGCAAAATATGCAAAAATACAATAATCGCAAATTACTTATTAAAATTAATGAGTAACAAAGAGATTAAGAATATGATTAGCGTGGAAACAAATTTTTTAGAGAATGATATTGTGCCAATAAAAAAAATGATCAATATGCTCTTTGGAGAAAAAAATCAATATGCTCTTTCACAAATTCTTTGGATGTGTTGTGATCCATCCAAAAGTGGGGACAGGAGGGGAAAAAAAGTGCTCCTGCGAGAGAGAATGGGGGGAAGTGGGAAGTTGTGGTGGTTTTATAATCTTCTTTTTGTTTTATATTTTAATTGATTTATTTTATTATTTTATATTTTATTACTTGGACAATCAGTTTTCTTTAGTAACTGCATTATCCTATAAAAAAAACTGTAATATTGTAAAAGAAACTGCAATATTAAAATAAAATAAAAAGACTAAAGTAACTGCAAATTATGAATTTTTAAAAAGCGGTAAAAGTTAAAAGCAAAAAAAATTCCTTTTATTGTTAACTTTATTTTTATTCTCGAAATTTAAATTTAATTTAAAATTAAGATTATTATCATGATAATATCTGTTTTAATTTAATTATTATTATTATTATTATTATTATTATTATTGTTGTTGTTGTTGTTATTGTTATTGTTATTATTATTATTATATATTATATATTTGTTTTGCTATAAATAAGGAGGTTGTGGAAACATATTATTATTATCATTATTAAATAAATACTTTTTGTCAAACAATTTTTAATTATTTTTTAAAAAACTCAAAATTTGAGAATGTAACTACTTTTTTTAAACGTGTTTTTTTTAAAAACAAACAATTTTTATTAATTTAAAACTCTAACTTATCTTCTAAAATAGTAACTTCTCTTCCTTATTAAAAAAACAAATTAATTATATTTAATTAATTGATAATTTAAAAGTTAAATATTAGAGATTAATTGTGGCACTGACACGTAGGCGCTATCACCTCTCCTAATGTCAATATTTATTTAAATATTTATTTATTGTTGATTATTTAAAATCATATATTTATATAAAAGAGAATCCTAGGCCCATCTACGTGGCGCTACCACAAGCTAGAATTTCCTTTTAAATTTATTTGTTTCCAAAAATAGCCTCCCCTTTCATGAAAAGATGTGACTTATATGAAAAGTTGTGACTTTTATGAAGAGTAGCGACTTTTATGAAGACTTACCCAAAAATAGTCATCCCCTTTCATGAAATGATGTGACTTTTATGAAAAGTTGTGACTTTTATGAAAAGTTGCGACTTTTATGACGAGTTACGACTTTTATGAAAAATTGTGACTTTTATGAAAGGTTCTGACCTTTCCGAAGGGTTGTAACTTTTCCAGAGAGTTGTGACATTTCCGATAAGGCACAATAAGAATTCGTTCACATTATCCTTTGTTATCTATAAATAGAAGGATTTCCTCTCATTTTAAAACAATGAAAATTTTGAACTTCTTCTTCTTCCTTCTTCTGAACAATTAAATATTTGAATATTTTGCTCCTGTTGAGTGACTCACTGACACCATTGTTTTTGTATCAATATACTTGTGAATAAAATTGTTCCATCCTGAGAGATCTATTCCATTAACCTCGGGTACTAGAGGGGAATAATTTCCTTAAGGGGACACTGTACATTCAGTGGACTCAATTTTTTCCTTTCTGTTTTATTCTATTGTTATAGATCCCGGTATATTATTTTTTACATTCATTAATTTATGCTTATGATATTAATTATTGTTTTTTAGTATATGTTTTAAACTTTGTTGTTTATATTTCTGCAAAGTTATTGTTATAGTATTTGTTAGTACATATAAATATTATTTATTTATTAGAAAATTTAATATCTCATGTTGATGTTCATCTAATTTCTCAAAAATATCAAATAGTAAAACTTCCTGGAGGCAAAGGGATAAATTATAAAATCAAATTAAAGATGATTGATTGAAGGATAAATGATAATTATTATTTTCTTTTACATTATTAATGTACGTTACTACGTAATCTTGTATGTAAGATAATATAGTGTTTTAGTTTTAATGACTGATAGATTGTAAGTATTATTTTATAAATTCTGTGATATTAAATTTCCACGCGAAGCGCGAATAATTTTACTAGTTATTTAAAATTTAAGATTCTAAAAACTTGTTGTAATTATTGACATGTGTCAATATTTATTTAGATAATTATTTATTATTGATAATTTAAAATTTAAAATTCTAAAAAATTGTGGTAATGACATGTGTCATTTTTTCTTCTCCTTTTATATATTGATAGATATGAACCTCTTTAACAAAGTGACAACATGATTTCAATCTGAACAAATACAACCATGTCATCTTGCTATAATCATCAACTAATGTAAAAAAATACCTAAAACCATTGTGAGTAGCTATGTTTAGGGACCCATACATCAAGATGTACCATATCAAAGATACTACTACTTCTAGTACAACTCAAAGAAAATGGCAGCCTAGTTTGTTTTGCCACAGGGCAAACTGTGCATTCATCCTTAATGATGTTGTCCTATCCTTCCAATGCTAATGAGATCTTCCTGAGAAAATTTATGGATGGATGTCCTAATCTCTTGTGCCATAATAGATCTTCTCCAGCATTGTGTACATTAACAACCATCAATTTTGGTCCGTTATTAATGTCATGATGAATATTGTTGTCCAGCAAAATATAGAGACCTCAAGTTTCTTTACCAATCCCCTTCATTCTCCCAATGGAGTGATCCTGAAACACACAAAAACTCATGGAAAATTTTGATTGAACATTGCAGTTGTTTGGTGAGTTGTGATACATACAACAAATCATACTTGAAATCAGGTACCACCAACACATATTTTAAGACATCTCTACCATCCAATTTATACTTCCCAACATGAGAAATTGTAGTGGTTTGTGCATTAGGTAGATGAACTTGCTTTCTATTTGGCAAAACACGTGTCAAACAATACATCTAATTTTGAGGTAATGTGCTTAGTTTCTCCTGAATCAACTATCCAGTGTTTGTGATCACTATCAGTATTATTATCTACCATAAAAGCATGTGCAATACCTGCATGTTGATGGTTGATTTTTCAGTGCTTTTCTCCTTGCTAAGCAATTTCAGTATCTGTTCATATTGTTCCTTTGTAAATGTTGGCTGCTCCATAAGATGCATGTCCTGCATACCTTGGCTTCTCACAGCTGCACTAAAAGGATCATCACATTTAACTACATTTTCCATCCTTATCCCACCAAATTTATTTCAGAACTTGGGATGACCAGAAGGATACCCAACTACTCTGTAACAAGTCTCCTTGGTATGACTTTTCAGCTTACAAATTTCACATTGCAAGACTCCGTTCTTCTGTGAAGTATTTTGAAAATTATAACCAACATCGTTGGAAGAGGCGTTGTTCCAGCTTGTTCATAACCTTAACCATTAGTACCTAGATTAGCATTTCCAACATGAAAACTACTATTTTGTGAATATAGTTAGGTCTGCTAGAGCTGGTGTTTCCTACCTAGAGAGCAGTTGATGATTCACCCAATTCAATTCCTGAATATGAACCAACTGTCATTCTTTGACTTTTATCAACAATGATCATTAAGTAAGTTTTACTCAAGGATGGTAAAGGTATTATCAGTATTTGACTCCTTTGTTGGCTATAAGACTCGGTCAATCCCATTAGAAAAGAAAATAAGCGCATATACTGCAGATGCCTAACATACACTTTTGACTTATCACAACCACACGATGGTGGAGGAACAAGTGCATCAAATTCATCCCAAAATACACACAATCTCGTAAAATAAGTAGATACACATGAAGTATCTTGAGTAATTGTACAAATTTCTCTATGTAATTGATAACCTTTTGATCCATCAACTTTGTCGAAACGAATGTGGTATAATAGACCAAAGTACAACATGACTCACCCTTTGAGTCTTTCAAAATATTAAAATAAAATTCATAAAGTATAATTACTTTTGTCAATTAATGCCTTCGACGATATAAGTAATTGCAATAAGGAAAAATATAAATTTACCCTCAAAATCAGTATAATCAAAACAATACTCTATCAATTATCTCCATTGTTTTAGTGTGAAATGAATAGAAACATAACTCACCATGCTCTCAATCTTACCAGAGAGCTCTTCGTTCTTTATCTACAGTTAAACAAACTCACGCTATCAAATTTTAAATGTTAAATGTGATATATTCTTATCCAAAATGGCTCATAGAACCTAGGATTTTTAAGTAACTTATATTACCGAAACTAGTATTTTTTGCTTAATGGACTACTTGAACCTTCACAAAATATGAGCAATCCATTTTGTTATTTTATCTCTTTTTAAGAGTACTAATATTAAGCTAGCGTTTGACCATAAATTTTCAAATATTTTTGGCAAATATTATTTGGGTGAAATTTCACCATGTGTTTGGCCATAATATTTGGAAATATATTTCACTTTTTTAATAAATATGATTTCTACCCCTAAGTTTTAAAAACTATCAAAATTAACCATAGGTTTGTATTACATAGCAAGATAGAAACGTCGACGTAACAAGATTCATGACTTTCGCAACAAGTCAATTGGATCTTCGTTGCAGCAAATAACAAGTAGCATCCATGACATTGGAGCAATGTGGTAGTTTGAAGTGAGTGCAACAAGCATCATTCCATACAGAGGCGGATCTAGGATTTGGAGGTCCTGGGTGCCACATCGTTCAAGTTAGATAAACTGGTCGGTTGTTTTAATTTTGGGTTACAATTCGGGTTATTATCCTCTTCAATTTATATACAAATCGATCAAACATGCATGTTAGTAATATTTTTATTTAGATATTCTGTGATTCGAGATAACTAAACAATTCAATTTTTTTTTCTAGGAATTAAAGGCCTTATTCACTTAGACTGAGGAAAAAAGAATTTTTTTCACATTAAAATTTGAGCTTGTATAAACCATCTTATAGTAGAGAGAATAAAATTGTAGATATATAGTAGAGAGAATAAAATTGTAGTTTCAACCTAGTCATCTTACTTAGCAAGAATGTCGGTGAAGATTGAAAGAACCGTTAAATTGAAAGAACTCTAGTAATACTATTCATCATCTTTAAAACTTATATTTTTTAAAAACTACTATTTAAATACATTCTTAATAATATCAATAATTAGTGAAGGATTTCAAAAAAAAAAAGAATTAACTACGGTGAGAAGGAGTCAATTTGAATTAATAAAATATAGTAAATAAATAAGAATGAATGGAAGAAAAAAAACTAAAGCCCTTCACACATTAATAAAAAAAAGACAAAAAAGAAAAGAAAAAAACTTCATTGCGCCCACAAAAAAATAATGCTAGGAGCGAGATTCAAACTCGCATTGCATGTATGGCATATCACGCCCTTCGCCGCTTGAACCATTCATCACTTTGTTTAATGGGTGGTAAAGTTAATATATATTAATTTCTGATACATATATACATATATATACAAAGATTTTTCCGAAATCACTCGGTGTTGTGGCACCCCCATCTTTACCCTTAGATCCGCCCCTGATTCCATACATCATGAAGTAGACGAAACACATGACTTTATTACCTTAAGCCGATTGCTCGTCATTTTCATTAATAACCATATCATTACTCTCATATTCACTGAATATTTCATCACTGCTTTGGTGTTCACCTAAAAAACTATGCAATACAACGCACACAAATACTATAGAAGGTATTTTTGTAAAAGATAAAGTTTGGTGTAGAATTTAAATTTTTAAAAGTTCCCAAATAATGGGATTTGGCCCAAATATTAGTTTTTTCTAATATTTGGGAATTTATGTTATATACCAAAAATATTTACCAAATTTCCTCCCAAATTTTACTTAGGAAATCTATGGCCAAACGGGTCCTAATACTAAATTACTGCACTAAAACTTAGTACTATTAACTTGCCATAATAAGGATATTTTATGAAGCTACGTGGCAGTCTTTCATTGGTCAGAACAACCAATACTGACGTGTTTTTTCCCACAAAAAGCCTTAAACCTTATTTTATTAGCACAGAAAAGAAAAATAAGAACCAAAAAAATGTTTACATAGCAAAATTCCCAAATCCAAAAATCTCGCCGATCTGTGTGCTTTGAAGATCAGCAGAGAAACGCACATCAATTTTTTTTCTTTTCTTGTAAGGTAACAATGAGTATATTTGCATCAAGATTTTTTTTTTTTTCATTTGATTGGGTTTATAGTGTTGTTTTTATTGTAATTTAAACGTTTTATGAAAATGGGTTTATGTTAAAAATGGTTGATTCCAATGTCTGACTTTGCAATTTTATAATTCAGAGGCAAAATTTAGGGAATTTGGTAAATTGGGTTTGTTTAAAGAAATGATTTTTATTAGATTTTCAACTTGTGATAAAAATGTGTTTTTTTTAGTTGGTGAATCTTGATTTTTGATTAGTTTCTGTGTGGGTTTTGTGATGAAGCTTTTGTTCTGTTTATGTGTGATTCAGTTGTACTCTTAGTATCTTAGAAAGATGTAAAGTTTGATAATTGGTGCTCATGATGTTGGTTGTCCTATAGGTTCCTCTTGTTGGGGGAGTCTGAACTGGAGTGGAGTTCTGCATTTTGATACCTTTGAGAATGAAGAATATGGAGCGTATCGCGAATGTTGCTTTGTTAGGTATGGTTTCTGTTGATTTTGATTGATGCATTCTTTGTTGTTAATTGGAGAGGCACAATGTAGGTGAATGTTTATTTTTCTTGTTTTATATACTTTGCAAGATGAGTCATGCTAAGTATTAACTTAAATTTTGCACCGAAGAGTACGGTTTAGTGGTTAATGAAGTGGGTTGAGGCAAAAACACTAGGCAATATTTCCCCATCTGTCCAAGCAGCCCTGGTACCTATGTTGGTGGAAGGTAGCAAGGTTAGTGGTGAAATTAGTTGAGGTGCATGCAAGTTGGTTTGGATGTAACTATTAATACAGTAGGTTCCACTCTACATATCCAGTTCATTGAGTAAACATATATGGCAGAATGGGTTCTTATTAACATTTTAGCTGAATGAAAATACATGTATCTGATAAAAAATATTTTCACCATTTTCTTATGTATTGGATGTTTGTTACATTATTTTGCTTTTTTTGAGGGCATTTCTCTACTGATAGTTAGCTATGCCAATATTAGAAATTTGCATGTACCCTCGAGGATATTTCCCTGCTGCCTTTTTTTTCTCTTCTTCTTTTAAACCCCTTTTCTCAATGCTTGTTCGTTTTCGAATAATATATGCTATCTGGAGATTAGAAAGTATAATTAGGTGGTCATGGCAATTTCAAATCACTTTTAAATTTTATGTTGATGCAATTACCTTGAAACTCTTACTTTTTTGGTGGATTCAGGTTTGAGTCTTGCACCACTGGTGGTGAATGTGGATCCAAATGTAAATGTTATTGTAACAGCCTGCCTTACTGTCTTTGTGGGTTGCTGCCGTTCTGTTAAGCCTACTCCACCTTCGGTATATCTTCTGGACTCCAAGTTGCAGTTTCCCTTTTTATTTTTCAGTCTTGTCTGTTTTGATATCACCTAAAAATATTCGATTGCTGTACTCCAGGAAACGATGTCTAATGAACATGCAATGAGGTTTCCCTTGGTTGGAAGTGCAATGCTCTTGTCATTGTTCTTGCTATTTAAATTCCTGTCAAAAGACCTGGTTAATGCTGTGTTGACGTGCTACTTCTTTGTACTTGGCATTGCTGCACTTTCGTATGTTCTCTCCGTATGGATCATTCTGCTATGCTTAATATATTCTATTTCAAGTTAGTGAACAGTAGCTTTCTGTGCGTGTGCTTTATGTCATCTCTTTCTTTGTGGCTTTACAGGGCGACACTGTTACCTTCTATCAAACGTTTCTTGCCAAATAAGTGGAATGATGATCTCATAATATGGCACTTCCCATATTTCCGCTGTAGGGACCACTTTCTTGTCTCTTCTGAAAATGCCAGTTGATCCTTTTAGAGTCCCCGGGCTTACAATGCTCATTTTAGTTATTTTTTTCCCTTCCTTTTCAGCTTTGGAGATTGAGTTCACAAGGTCTCAGATTGTTGCTGCAATTCCTGGAACCATTTTCTGTGTATGGTATGCTAAACAGAAGCATTGGCTAGCTAACAATGTTTTGGGCCTTGCCTTTTGCATTCAGGTTTGTCAGCATATCCATCTAAGTTACATTATTCATTTTTACTGGATCACAAACTATTTTTTATGGCCCGCACATGTTTTAGAGACAAGATTCAAAAGTTTTTTGTTTCTTTTTCAAACTTCATGCCTAGCCAAAATGAATCACATAAAGTGGATGGAGGGATATATGCCAAAATGGAGAGAGTGTCATACAATTGGGACAAAGGAAATACCAATTTAAGACTCATTGATTCCTTTTCTTTTTTTTATTTTAATATGTACCCTTTATCGAACTAGGTGACATGAATGGAGAGGTCAACTTCCATATAAATAACTCGCATTTGTCTACACTCGTTCTAGGACCAAGCATAGTTGTACTTGTCTAGCTGCAAAGGCAACCCACCTTTATGTACATTTGGATCCATGATGGCACTTTGATGCCTTCCTTTATTTTATTTTCTTATTTATTGATAACGGGAAAATCTCAGTTGATTGACCTACATATATGAATTTGGTAGAATATGGGCCTACCCCTCTACCGTGCTCCCACTAAAACACCAGGATTCTTGTCATTGATAGGGTTCTTACTTGTGACATGCGCCCTACCCACATCCCACATTGGATCCTTACAACATTGAGCCAACATTACATTATCTATTTGTATGCTTCGAATGAATGGAGATTTTTGCAGAGCTGAAAAGTGTTTGGTCCCCTCTTAAGTCTCATCATGTCTACCTTGATGAATGATATGGATTTTCCTTTGCCCTTTTGATTTCAGGGTATTGAAATGCTTTCACTTGGATCATTTAAGACTGGTGCCATACTATTGGTAAGTGAAGAAATTTGTGTATTATTCTGTTTATGTTTTCTGCCTTAAACCAAATAATCCCTTTGTTTTTCCTTATTTGATTCTTCCCAATATCCCTTTGAAGAAGTGGGAAAAGAACTTCATGAGATATGTCTAATGATTTTACTTGCACAAAGACATCCCTTTTGCTTGGATCATATTATATTAACCCCTAATGGTAGAGTTTTTTAGGTTTCTTTACGGCGTTCTTTCACATAGGCGTCAGCACTTGCTTGTACAACTTTCTATAATCATTAACTTGTGGCTGATGTGGAATGCCCATGGCTTTCGAAAAATGCAGGCAGGACTTTTTGTGTATGACATCTTCTGGGTCTTTTTTACCCCAGTGATGGTCAGTGTAGCCAAATCTTTTGATGCTCCTATCAAGGTGTGTATAGTGACCTTTTT
>JAJOOO010025882.1:0-15230 GCA_029582685.1 Solanum piurae | reverse complement strand
TCACCACTTAGGCTCATAGTGGTGGTTGTCGGTTAGAGAAACTCCCACAGAAACTATATTACTTTATTATATAAGTAAAGTTGAGTTTGTTATTGCATTTTCTTTAACGAACTAAGTTGTTTTTACTATTTTATAAAGCTTTCCATATGTTGCATGTGTATTGTTGCTTTATATTGAGTTGAGTATCTAGAGTTGAGTACCCAGAATCGAATATCATATCTTTGAGTTGAGTATCTAATCTCTGAGTTGAGTATCTTATCCTTGAGTACTTATGAGTTGAGTAAGTTGAGTAGTTTTGAGTATCCTTGAGTATTTCTTGAGTTGAGTAAGTTTGAGAAGAGGTAAGTATGTTTCCTTTTCATCAAGTTTCAAGATTATGTTTATGTTTTAGAATTCCTCTTACATGCTCGTACATTCCACGTACTAAACCATTTGTCCTGCATCTTTTCATGATGCAGACACATGTATTCGGGATCATTAACATGATATTCATTGATACATCCGAGAGTTTGAGTTAGCTATGGTGAGCCTCCTTGTTTCTTGAGGATTTCATTTACTTTTCAGTTTAGTCAGGATGTCGTGGGTCTTGTCCCGACTTCCATCTTTATCAGTTAGAGGCTTCATAGATAGTCAGTATAGTCAGTGGCGGAGCTAGGATTTTCAATAAGGGGGTTCAAAATCTAAAAAAATAGACACACGAAGTAGCCGAAGGGGGTTCGACATCTACTATATATACTTAAAAAATTATTTTAACCATGTATAAATCATATAATTTTTCGCCGAAGGGGGGTCGGATGACCCCCCTCGTTCTAAGGTGGCTCTGCCACTGAGTATAGTTGAGAAGTTTTTATTATTCATTTATTTTATTAAATGTTTTAAAGACTTAAGTTGCCTATTTTATGGCGAGTTGAATATATTATTTTTATTCTAAGTTGTTCATTTGAGTTAAAGTTTTGATAAGTTGAATTTAGTGAATTTTATTCAGTTTTAAGCTTTTGCATGCTTAAGTTAGTCTTTCGCTTGTAGTCAACTAGGATGAGGGTTCGCTTGGGGACCAACAATGGTTCTTGAGTGCCGGCCACGTCCAGGGTGTAGACTCGGGTCGTGACAACTCTAACGGATTAAGTCTTTAAAAAATTAGAGAAAACGGGTAAGAGTTATCATATTTATGTATGTTATGTTCAAATTCGACATAAGAGTATTATGTTAAATTTTTGTTTTAAATTTAAAACTTATGTTATATTTTTCAATTTCATTTGTTTTCGGAGTATTCACTTGATATTTTACGGTGCAAGTTATTTTTTTAAGTTAGACTTGATATATTATCTTTTTGTCAAATATTTTCTAATTTTATGACATTATATTTATAATATTAATCTTTTTGTCAAATATGCATTTCATGTTGTTCATAGAAGTTCTGTAGTTTTAGTTTTTATGATAAATTAATTAAAATATACTAAATAAAAAATTATAAATCAATTATTTTTTATAACATTAGTTAAGAACATATGTTTATTAATTAATATATTTTCAAAAGACAATATATATCTTAAATATTTAATTTAATATCATTTATAAAGGTCCTTATTTGTCTAATATGAATAATTTTAATAAAACCTTATGATTACACTTGTGCAACCAAACAGTACACTTGTTATTACACTGTAATTACATTGTAGCAAACAAACAGATCAACACAATTACTAAGGTTGTATAATTACTAGGCAAGTAATTACTATCCTAGTAATTAATTACATCAATTCTCATTACTTGGTGGCTTTCCAATCAGACCCTAAAGTTTAAAAAAAAAATATCAACAGTTACATTTGGTAAGCATATTTTTGTATAACTTTTTTAAAAAAAAAACAAAAAAACAACAAACCCATTGAACATGACTCCATCAGCTAATATCAAAGACTTTTTGTTGCATTTTTTATTCTCAATTTTAGTAATTTCTGAACTTCTCCCCTACATTAATTCATCTCTTCTTTTTTATTTTTTATTTTTTAAAGAAGGTGGAAATGGATTGAAGCTGAAAAATATTACTTGAAACCATAGAAAGAAGGTGCTTTATTGCTCACATAATAATACTTCAGTGAAGAACTAATCACAAAAATAAGCATATTGTGAGTCGTATAATTCAAATAGTAAGTAGTATGAACCAAAACTCTATCACTATTGTGTTAAACTTGATCTATATTGAATGATATTAGTCACATATAATTTGTATTTCAGAATATTAACATAATTTATATTTCAGAATAAATTATGTCATGTAAATGTGAACCCAAAAATAAACATAATTAAAAAAAAATCATTATAATTCTTTTTCTTCTTATTTTAACATTAAATAAATTTGGCATAACAAATAAATTATTTTGTATGCTATATGTAGAAACTCAGCTAAACATCTATATATTTTTATAATTTATTAATGTGTTAATATTAGCACTAATCATTGTCTCTTCGTGTTCTTCTTAGTTTGATGAGCAAAAGGATCACTGTGGAGCAAAGTTTTGCGGGTTACCTTTTTTGATGTGGAACGTCTCAAGTCCTGTAAGAATACATTACGCTGAACATGAAACCTTGCACCACCTAGTCTGAGGGATTAGCCCAAAAAAATCCTACAAGAAAGATTTTTACTACAAATCCATGTTCAGTTTTGTAAATAGTATAATGTACAATAATTATATGGGGTATGAGATAGCATTTTTGGTGATAACTTTGAATATTGAAAGTTAAAAACAATGTCTATGTACTGATTGTAACAAATAATATGGACTAAGAACTTGTAACGACCTGATTTCCGTCGTTATGGAAAAGTCAATGGGAAAAGAATTGGGGTCAAAAAACTTTTTCGTAGTAACTTGAGGTTTCCTAGCCTAGTCCAGATTTAGACGAAATCGGAGTCAGTGAGGTCTAGAGAAATTTGGTAACAAATGAGAGATCTATTAATGAATTTGATTACATGAGTGGATAGCTAAGACGTTAAAGAATCCGTATGACTTTACGAAATTGAATTCGGGTGAGTAGAACTCCCAAAACTGATGTTAGCATGATCGAATATTTTCTGAGTGTCATGGGATGAAGGTGTGTTGTGAAATGGGAGTTTGGAATTCTTAAATTTGCTCACTGTTTCCGTGCAAGCCGCCAGAGCGGGATAGTGCCATCAGGGCGGGGCCGCTGTAGCGGGGTGAGGACCGCTGTGGTGGGTCCGACGCGACTTAAGGTCGTAAATAAATCCCAAAACGTCTTTATTCTGCACTTTTCGACTTTGAGAGCTAAGGAACGACCCCAGACGAGTTCTTGACCATTTTTCACTATTCTTGTGGCTAAAGGTAAGGTTTTAACTCCCTTAATCCGTTTTTTCGATCCATAGAATGTAGTTTCTTGGGTAATTATCATTGGGGAAAGGTTTTGATATGAAGTTAATGGTGAAAAAACCCTAATTTAGGTATTGGGATCTTGGGTTGGCCTAGGGTTGATAATGTTGATTATAATCCAGGTAATTAGACCTCGTTTATTGATCTTTGCGTTAATTGTATGTTTTTAGACCATGAACAAGTGAGAAGAATCTGAAAAGGGAACATTCAAGTGCCTTAGGGGATTCAAGCTTCGATTCGAGGTAGGTGATGGTTGTGTTTTCATGTGGGTGTGATATATGTTTGTAATTGCTTCATTATAATACATGTATGTATGCGAATGTTGCACTATTGATCACACTACATGTGGATGAGGATAATTGAATAATTGTATGCCATGAATCACCTCTTGTTGTATGAGTGTGAGAATATACATTGTGATTGTGATTGTGGTTTGTTGAATGGATCGGGTGTTGCGTTCCGACACACTAACTTGGATCGGTTGCCACGTTCCGACATAAACATGGGATCAGTTACCATGTTCCGGCATAAATATGGGATTGGTTGCCACGTTTCGGCATAAATATTGGATCGGGTACCACGTTCCGGTATGCTAACAGTTTGGGTGTGGGTTCCATGAGAGGACCATTGAATTGTGTTGTGTATATACTTGTGATGATTACGTTCATATCTAATTATGATTGATATTGGAAGACAGTATGTTGCTCTAAAATGATAACCAATGTGTATTATTGAGAATGTAGAATGTTACATTGATCCTGAAAAGATGACGAATATTGTATATATTCGATATATGCCTGTTTTATAATGTTGTGGTTACTTGCATGTGTTTCACTTATTGGGATAACCTCGTGATCCTACCAGTACACTGTGGTTGGGTACTGATAATGCACTTGCTTGTTCTTTGTTGAGTGCAGGGCATCTTCAGGCGGCTATTGATAGATCTCAACTAAGTGACTATTGAGCGTGACCGGATTCAAGGGTGAGCCAGTTCTTTCAGGCTGCCATGGATCTCTCTTGTTTAAGTCCACTCCTTTCGGACTTAGACTATTTGTTTAAGGTGTTGTTTAGTTTTGAGGTTGTACCCCTTGTTCTTAGACTTGTCGTTAGTAGAGTTTTGGTACAATGGCTTTTAGGTTCTAGGGGTTGAATTTCTGCATTAGTTGGTTAGTTAATTGTTTAAACCTTTGGAGTTTATGGGGACTCCATTTTTATTGTCATTTAAACTTGCTTCCGTATCTTTAAATGCCTTAGTTTTTATAAAATTTGTTAGTTGGGTTGTAGTAATGCTTCTCCCATCGGAGAGTTAGTCTGGGTGCCAATCACTACGGTCTGGGTCGTGACAAAGTTGGTATCAGAGCCCTAGGTTCGTTGATCTCATTGTACCAAAACGAGTCTAGTAGAGTCTTGCGGAACGGTACGATGACGTCCGTACTTTTCTTCGAGAGGCTATAGAACATTAGGAAAAACTCACTTCTTTCTACTCTTTCGTGCTGTGACTTGAATCCAATTGGTATCTGAGTGATACAAATTGATATCTTTCCTCCTTCACTCTATGGTCCAAACTAGAGTAACAAAAGTGGTAACACCATCACTAGCAAGAGATGATGTGTATGGAATACCGATAGTTGAATAGAGTCACCATTCAGAACAAGTATCCATTGCCTCAGATAGATGACCTTTTGACCAATTGCAAGGTGCATCAGTTTTCTCTAAGATTGATTTAAGATCTGGTTACCATCAATTAAAGATTGAGGAGGTTAAGAATTGGGTTCGACCAAGTTCTGTGATTGAAATTAGCAGTTTTGTGGGGCTTGCTAGCTACTATTGTCGCTTGTGGTATGAGTTGAGTCCAATTGGTATCTCCCAATTCCAATTGATATCTCAACGAAATGAACTAGACGTCGTATTCACTGCTGGAGGGACACAAATAAGTTAATTGGAACTGAGAAGGTTCTAATTGGTATCTGGCCTTAGAGGCCGTATAAGGCATATATGATCAGTAATAGTCGTCTATAGAACAAACTAATTAAGGAATTTGAACTTGTCTGCAAGTTGTAACTGCTTGAGTGTCGTGAAACTTGTTGTGAAAAGAAAGTCATCACGAGATTAGGTGCAAGGGTCTAGATAAATTACGATGTGGTTCGTACGAGAGAAATATGGACATGCATTGCGACTAACTGATAACCGTGTGAGAGTCTTGGTATATCCTGGGGACGAGGATGTTGTAGTGTTGAAGTAGCGTAAAGGGATTTTGGAGCGTGTATCACTGGGTTGACTCGGGGTAGGCAACGATTATCCTAGCTAAGGGGATTGAGTACTCTAAAAAATTCATGTGTTATAGCTGGGAACCTTTAGGGGAAATTAGGAAAGAAAAGAAACACAAAAAAATTATTGGCAGGGATTTTGTTTCCGTTATGGCCGCTGGGGTGGAATTTTCCCGCTAAGGCGAGACCACAAGTGCGGGATTTCTCCCACCAGAGTGGGATAGGGCGAGACAAAATCTCAGCCCAGTCTCCCCTGTTTTCCCCTAGTCACAATTATGCACCCCAAATCGTACCCAAACTAACCCCCACGATCTAATTCTGTGTTCAGCAATCGAATATAAGTTATAAGGTGTGTTAAATTTTGGAGAACCTGGTCATATGAGGAGTAAATCAGTGAGGCCGGGGAAATGGTATTGTAGGTAGAGGAGTAGTGCAACCAGGCGATGAGGTTGCACGTCAAGAGGACATGATTTGTTTTATGTTTTTCCGAGTAAGATCAAGTTTGAGGGTGTGATACAGTGATCACAAAAGCTACTATTTTCTATGCCCGGATGGCTATTGTTTTATTTGATTCGGGTTCTACTTATTCGTATGCGTCAGTTCAATTGCCTCGGGATTTGATGTGGTTTGTGATCCCGTCCAGGTTTCTACCCCAGTTGAGGAGTCAGTCATTGTCACCCATCTGTATTGTGTTGTCCTGTTGTGGTTATGGATTTTCAGATTTGGGTTGATTTGGTTATGTTGGATATGGCTGACTTGATATAATCTAAGGCATGACTTGATTTTCCTCCTATTATACCGGGCTTAATTGTAATACTAACTCGGTAACTCTAGAGATCCCCGGTAGGAAAAGATTAGAGTGGGAAGGGGTGTACAAGCCTAAGCTAGCTAAGATCATATCCTCCATTCGGGCTAGGAAACTGGTAGGGCAGGGTTGTTTGGCTTATTTGGCTCATGTTTGGGATGTTGAGGTTGAGTCTCCCTCTATTGAGTCTTTTCCTGTGGTGTTTGAGTTTAAGGAAGTGTTTCCTATGGATGTGCCTGGTATGCCTCCGAAATGAAATATAGATTTCTGCATTGACTTGAAAACTGACACTTATCCCATTTCTATCCCTCCGTATCGTATGGCTCTAGCAGAATTAATAGAGTTTAAGGCTCAAATCCAAGTACTTCTTGATAAAGGGTTCATTCATCCTAGTATTTCCAAGTGGGGTGCTCCTGTCTTGTTTGTTAAGAAGAAGGAGGGTAGTATGAGAACTGATGATTTTATCTTAATCCATAAGGGAGTGGATTAATACCAGAATGACAAGCTTATGGATAAAGAAAGTTCCATTGAGTATAATCGGGTGAAGGAAATTGAATATTTTAGTAAGAAAGTGCGTACCAAGATTGGGTTAGTCCTTTAAATTTGATGAGTATACCTGAGTTTAAGGTGTCGTGTTGATGAAAAGGTTGACTTCGTAGTTATAGACAAGGCTAACAGAGCATAATGGTAATAAGAGTTCGTGGTGGATTGTGACGGGATGCAAATATATAACAAGATTGTGGGTTAAGCGAAATTTGTACAGTAATTACGACTTGCGAGTATCTAAGGTTGTGGTTTTCTAATACTTGGTGAGTAACGTGGTTGTATGGAAAATTATAAGAGATAGTACCACTTGAATAGAATGTTAAAGAGCTAGAGTTATAATGAAGAAAAATAGTGGGATGTAGTACAACCTTTAGAGAGAGGCTAGAGCAAGAATATTTTATTTGATTGCAAGACTAAATATATATCTTTAGAGGAGTAGATAATTGGGTTCAGAGACGCGTGATTCTACCAGTACACTGTGGTTGTGTACTGATACTGGAATTCCTTGTTCTTTGTTGAGTACAGGGCATCTTCAGGCGGCTATTGATAGACATCAGCTAAGTGACTACTGAGCGTGACCGGATTCAAGGGTGAGTCAGTTCTTTCAGGCTGCCATGGATCACTCTTGTTGAAGTCCACTCCTTTTGGACTCAGACTATTTGTTTAAGGTGTTGTTTAGTTTCGGGGTTGTACCCCCTGTTCTTAGACTTATCGTTAGTAGAGTTTTGGTACAATGACTTTCAGGTTCTAGGGGTTGAATTTTCGCATTAGTTGGTTAGTTAATTGTTTAAACCTTTGGAGTTTATGGGGACTCCATTTTTATTGTCATTTAAACCTGCTTCTGTATCTTTAAATTCCTTAGTTTTTATAAAATTTGTTAGTTGAGTTGTAGTAACGATTCTCCTACTGGAGGGTTAGTGTGGGTGCCAATCACGACGGTCTGGGTCGTGATAGAACTAGAATAATTATAATGGAGAATGACTTCTGCCCATTAGTGACGGAAGTTATCTTTTCCCTTTTGATAAAAAATATTTTCCGCATTTTCCACAATTCAAGGTAACAAAAAACATTGAAATATAATTTAAGTAAGGAAAAAAAATTCTGGAAATAAATTCTGGCACATAAAATACACCCAAGACTTTAACTTTTCTAAATGAAAAATATGCCACAAGGTAGCAATTGTTTTTACTAACCTTCTGGATAAACAGAAACTATAAGACATGCTAATCCTGAACGCAAACAATTGGATACACACGGCTAATCTCAAGTTATTTATTAATCCTTCAATTGTACAATCACATATAGTATGTTACACTTATGACTTACATAAACATAAATTCATTACCATTTTTGTACTGTAAAAGGTGAATCTAGTTAACCATAAAACTTAATGAACTGTCAACTTAACCAATGCTAGTTCCTACATTTCCTAAAACAATCACTACCAACAAAGTACAAGACGCAAATTCAGAATTTTAAGAGAAATAAGTACTCAAATAAAAGAAACTTCAGGAAAATAAATAAAGATTAAGAAAATGAACCATCTCTTGAGATAGGGGATTGATGCCAGTGAGGTTATATTGTTGTACAATGATGTTTTAGAGCTGATAAATTTTTCTACAGAGGATTTCCTTCTACGAGCCGAACAAGCTTGAGAATGACGTCGTAGGACTGGTCAACGCCAGTTGTAATTGATTTTCCATTGTATATTCTACCTATCAAAATTCTGACCGACCTCAAAGCAATAGATTGAACCGATTCATGGATCAGATTCAACAAGGAGTTGAAGAAGAGGAGCAAAGATAAAATCCATCAGGATTAGTTCTAGGGTTTTCACAGCTATGTAAATGGGAGAAGAATAGGAGGTGGGGAACAAAACAATTTTTGTCTTGTCTCTTTGCTGATAGTGAACCAATGAACTTTGATGAAGATGTTACTGACAAAAGGTGGAGACAAGCCATGGATAAGGAGATCCAGTCAATAGAGAAGAACAATACTTGGGAGTTAACAACTATTCCCAAGGATCATCGAGAAATTGGAGTCATATGGGTATACAAGACGAAGAAAAATGCCCATGGAGAGGTAGAGAGATACATGCAAGACTTGTGGCTAAAGGCTACAAACAAAGGCATGACATCGATTATGACGAAGTCTATGCGCCTGTTGCCCGCATGGAGACAATCCATCTATTGATCTCTTTAGCGGCGCAAATGAAGTGGATGATCCATCAACTAGAGTTCAAATCATCATTCTTGAAGAATATAGTTGATGGATCTTCCATTCAAGAAAGATGATTTGACATCTAGTTGATGGATCTTGCAGTTCATTTGCTCCGCTAAAGAGATCAATAGATGGATTGTCTCCATGCGGGCAACAGGCGCATAAACTTCGTCATAGTCGATGCCATGCCTTTGTTTGTAGCCTTTAGCCACAAGTCTTGCCTTGTATCTCTCTACCTCTCCATGGGAATTTTTCTTCGTCTTGTATACCCATTTGACTCCAATTGCTCGATGGTCCTTGGGAAGAGTTGTTAACTTCCAAGTGTTGTTCTTCTCTATTGACTGGATCTCCTCCTCCATGGCTTGTATCCACCTTTTATTAGTAACAACTTCATCAAAGTTCATTGGTTCACTATCAGCAAAGAGACAACACAAAAATTGTTTTGTTCCCCACCTCCTCATCTTCCCCCATTTACATAGCTGTGAAAACCCTAGAACTGATCCTAATAGATTTTCATTTTGCTCCTCTTCTTCAATCGCCTGTTGAATCTGATGCATGAATCGGTTCGATCTATTGCTTCGAGGTCGGTCGGAATTTCGATTGGCGGAGTCTACAATGGAAAATCAATTACAACTGGCCTTGACCAGTCCTACAACGTCATTATCAAGCTTTTTCAACTCGCAGAAAGAAATCCTCTACAGCCAGATTTATCAGCTCCAAAACATCGTTGTACAACAATGTTACCTCACTGGCATCAATCCCCTCTCTCAAGAGATGGTTCGTTTTCTTAATCTTTGTTTTTTTTCTAAAGTTTCTTTTATTTGAGTACTTGTTTCTCTTAAAATTATGAATTTGCGTCTTGTAGTATGTTGGTAGTGATTGTTTTTGGAAATGTAGGAACTAACATTGGTTAAGTTGACAGTTCATTAAGTGTTGTGGTTAACTAGGTTCACCTTTTATAGTACAGAAATGGTAAATAATTTATGTTTATGTAAGTCATCATTGTAAGATACTGTATGTGGTTGTATAATTGAAGGTTTAATAAATAACTTGAGATTAACAGTGTGTATCCAATTTTTTGGGTTGAGGAATAGCATGTCTTATGGTTTCTGTTTATCCATAAGGTTCATAAAAACTGTGGGATATTTTGCATTCAGAAAAGTTAAAGTCTTGGGTGTATTTTATGTGCCAGAATTTATTCCCAGAATATTATTTCATTAATTAAATTATATTTCAGTATTTTGTGTTTCCTTGAATTGTGGAAAATGCGTCCTCTAAGGAAAATATTTTTTATCAAAAGGGAAAAGACAACTTCCATCACTAATGGGCAGAAGTCATTCTCCAATATAATTATTCTAGTTCTTAGTCCTCATTATCTGTTCCAATCAGTACATAGATATTGCTTTTAACTTTCAATACTCAAAGTTATCACCAAAAATGCTATCTCATACCCCATATAATTATTGTACATTATCCTATTTACAAAATAGAACATGGGGGTACATTGACTTATAGTAAAACATCTTTCTTGTAGGATTTTTTTGGGCTAATCCCTCTGACTAGGTGGTGCGAGGATTGAAACTCGGTAGATAAACTTGGAGGAAATTTTGTGGGTTACCTTTCATGATTCCAATTTTTTGTTGGTTTTTTTATTTCAGAATAAGAAATTGCATCCTCAATATACGGGCTGAAGAATGGACAATATTGTTCAAAATTCAGATATATTTTGATGGAAGAACATACATTGATGATTTAGGAAGACGTACACTGATATTGAACTTATTATCAAAAATATATAAATATTTATTTGAATTTATATATTATATAAAATAATTTATTCGTCATGTCAAATATTTTTAATGGTAAATTAAGAAGAATAAGAAGAAGCAGAATTATAATGAAAATTTTAAACTACGTTTAGTGTGAGGTCCATATTTAAGTGGAATATAAAATCTTCTATTTTGTCATAAAAAAATTATTTTAATGATTAATGTAGTTGAGTGATTTTTAAAGATAAAAACATTAAGTTGAGGAATTTTATTGATACTAAACAAAATTTAAGGATTAGATAATTTCTCATAGTTCAATGATCTTTTAAGATATTGACTCCTTTTTTCTCTTTCTTTGAATGATAAAGAAATTATGTTGGGACACTTTATGTCTCCCTAAGGTAGAAGGAGGTGTTGGTTTCAGGTCCATTTTTGATGTTTCTAATGCTTTTTTTTGTAAATTGTGGTGAAATTTAAGAAGCAAGCCATCACCATGGGGAGCCTTTATGATTAACAAGTATTGTGAAAAAGCTACACCCTGTTGTGGCTCAATGTAGAGGTGCCTCCCCCATCTGGAAGAAATTAGGTTTTGTCAGGGAGCTCATAGCACATTAAATATGGTGGAAAATTGAGAAAGGGGATGCTAGTTTCTGGTATGACAATTAGACCACCATGGGGCTCTATATCACATCCTTCCAGAAGTAGGAGAGGAAGAAATTGAAGTAAGAAAATTCACTGATGCACAAGGGTGGGATGAGCAGAAGCTGAGAGACCATCTTCCGGAAGATTATGTTATTTTTATTATTAAAAAGTTGCCACCACCAAAACAAACTAGTAGAGTTGATAAGCCAGTTTGGATGCCTAAGGCCTGTGGTAATTTCTCTGTGAGGAGTGCATGGGAATATATTAGGCAGAAAGATCAAGAGGAAGACATTTTTACATATATGTGGAGTAAAAACCTGCCTTTTAAACACTCTTTTCTTATATGGAGGATGTGGAAGTTCAGAGTGCCTGTAGATGAAGTGGTGCAAAGCATGGGGATTAATCTTGTATCAAGATGTTGGTGCTGCATTAAACCTAAATCTGAGACTATGTCTCACCTTTTTCTAACCTTTTATACAACTGCAATGTTGTGGAGATTGTTTGCTAATGTTGCAGGTATTAGTTTAGAAGGATTGCAACTATCACAAGTGGTGATTAAATGGTAAACAAGTGATTGTTGTCCAATTTTAAAGCCACTTATGAGATCTGTACCAGCTGTTATCATATGGAATCTTTGGAAGAGGAGAAACAATCTAAAACATGGTAGATCATCCTCTTACAACAACTTGGTTTTTAGGGTCAATTCAGATTTGTGGAAACTAGGGAGAACAATATATCCTAAACTACAAGATTTGTCAACAAGATGGTCTGACATTGTGGCTTGCCTGGAGAAGCATAAACCAAAGCTATACTATCTCCCAGTGTGTTGGAAACAACCAGAAGGTATACTTAAGTGCAATACGGATGGTGTATCTAGAGGTAACCTAGGAAGAAGTTCATATGGCTTTTGTCTAAGAAATTTTGTAGGCGATCTAGTCTATGCGCAAGGAAAAGAGATACAAGAAGGAACTAATCTAGAGGCCCAAGCAGTTGCAATAATAGAGGCTTTAGCACACTGTGTTCCGGAAGGAGTTATGCAAGTGTGTCTTCAAACAGACTCAGAAGTTCTGATAAAAATTCTCACTAGAATATGGGAAGTGCCTTGGAGTATAGCAGTGATAATAGAAGATATTTGGGGACTCTCTTAAGAATGTCATGTTCAGATCCAACATGTTTACAGAGAAGGAAATACTTTGGCTGATTATTTAGCCAATTTGGATTTTTTTAATCCAGACAAAATTGTCTATAATTCTTTCGCAGAGTTACCAAGTCAAGTAAAAAAAATGTTAATTTAGACAAGCAACAATTACCCAATATCAGAATCAGAACAAGAATGATAGATAGAGAAGGAAAGGGGAGAAGGGATAATGCAATATCAATCATTTCATGAATCTGAGCAAAACCAACAATTTTATCATTGAAAAAAGAAGAAGTAATAACCTGTGGTTTGTATTGAATTTTCAGAAAAAGAGTTGCAAAAATAATTCTTCTCAACTTATACATACAACAACAAGATGATGAAAATTTTCTCTAGAAAGTTGCAGATACAATTTCTCAGATTTAGCATTGGATTTTTACATCGAAAAAAGGGGATACGACATAGATGCTACGCAAGAGAAAAATGACAGTAATCACTTTGGAACTCACCTAAGGAAGTCCCGACATCAAGATATCGATTTTGAATGGAAATGGTTGGCTGGCTGAGCTCAACTCTACAACACCTTTTGCATTTCATTTTTGAAGATGACAAATCCTTAGAAGAAGAAAAAGGGGTGTACAATGAAGATTTAGATGGAAAGGAACATATCATTAAAGCAAGAATTGTGAAGGTGGAGAAGACTTTACAATTTGCAGACAACATAGAGGGTTTCTTGGACCCTTCCAAAGGAAATTTGTTTCCAATTAATTGTTTTAATTTATTGTCCAGCTACTTTTGGGCTGGTCAGATGTTTTTTTGTTTCTTTTTTTGAAATATTTTAGTAGTTTACATTTATAAAATCGGCCCAATTGGGTAAAGTTATTTAAATAAAAATAAATAAATTATGTTGAAGGCGAATAAAGTGTTGAAAATACCAAACAAATTGATCTCATTTGCATCAATCACACATCTTCATTCATTTTATGATTGAGCTCCTTAGCACCATATTTACATTCACAGGTATATAACATAAAAGTATTCAAAACTCAGCAACTGAACTCCTAAACACAAGTTAAGAATATAGAATATGGGTACTCCTACCATCCTAACTGAACCTCCACAACTACAACCTGCATAAAATTGGTCCAACCTAATCATTCGCAAATAATATAGCACATACCTCAATAACAACACTTCGACAATTTCAGATCAACAATACACGAGATCAAGTTCACCAATCACAAGTTTCACAGAAAGGTACTCAGAAGTTCACAAATAATAAATATATGCATTGCAATTAAATCTAATGTCAAGTATAGTGATGCGTGTCTTACCTAGTGATATACACCCGTTGTCTCTCAGTCCGAAACCCATGGGGGACATACCTGTTCATGCATCCATCGCGGCGTACGATATGACCCTCGATAATAAAATCAATCACGACGTGTGACACGTCCATAGATAATTGAATTTGTCTCAATGTGCAACACCTCCCTCGAATCATAATATCCATCGCGGCGCACGACACGTCCCTCGAAATGATACATCCTCTTTAATTTATTATCTTTCCTCAATTCACATAACACTTGTCACAACCATCTTTTAGAACCAATGCAAATGACATGTTCACACAAATAATGAGGAGATGACAATTTTTATAAATAATAATGCACAATTCACAATATCACAATCGTGATAGAACATCAACGATGAATCAGTAACCGTTTCAAACCATTCTCACAACATCACGCAATAATAATAAATCACATTGCCTTTTATAACCCCTTTTTCATCATTAGAATTATTCAATACGGACAAGTCAACACATCACCAAGTCTAATTACTCCCCAACACATACCACAAGGAAATACTCGATTCTATACACTTAACAAGGGTTGAGAAATCCTTTAGCCTCATATAATTGAACAATCACTGGGACTTTAGCCTTCCCCATTTGTTGGACTTGCAAATTAATGCAATCTATTCAAATAAATAATCGTGGTAAAATTTCAAAACTAGAAACACCCGTATTACTATATGTCTAGCCTAGACTCAAAAACCCACCAAAATCTATAATCAAGTTCCTAATCTTGATGCTAATTAACATGTCAAGCCTCATATTTCCTAATTTCAAGCTTAAGGTTAAGTCTCAATTCCTCCAAATGTCATAAATATAATATTATTCATATAATAATAATTAATCATCTATATCAATATATCAAAACTTCAATCATAATGTGATAAGTTTAAGAATATTTTCGACGGAAATTTGGATTTTACCACGAATTTAGCTTGCAAATTAGCCTATTTTAAACAAAAATAAACATCATAATCAATTATCCTAATGATTTGCCAATCATTGGCATCATTTATCCCTATTCACTATTTATAAGCATTATCTTATTGATCACCACAAATAATTTTGTTTTATTTCTGGCAAAACCACATCAACAAATACAT